>JAVIAB010000126.1:41895165-42010309 GCA_032433765.1 Megaustenia siamemsis
CATTCCTATGTCTCTCTCTCAGTCCGTCACTATTTCTCTCTCTCTCAGTCCGTCCTATGTCTCTCTCTCAGTCCGTCACTATGTTTCTCCCTCAGTCCATTTCCTATGTTTCTCCTCAGTCCATTCCTATGTCTCTCTCTCATCCATTCCTAGTCTCTCTCTCAGTCATTCCTATGTCTCCTCTCTCAGGTCCGTCACTATGTCTCTCTCTCAGACCATTCCTATGTCTCTCTCTCAGTCCATTCCTATGTCTCACTCTCAGTCCGTCACTATGTCTTCTCTCTCAGTCCATCCTATGTCTCTCTCTCAGTCCATTCCTATGTCTCTCTCCTCAGTCCGTCACTATGTATGTCTCTCAGTCCGTCACTATGTATGTCTCTCGGCCCGTCCCTATGTCTGTCTCTAGGCCCGTCCCTATGTCTGTCTCTCAGTCCGACCCTATGTCTGTCTCTTGGCCCGACTCTATGTCTGTCTCTCGGCCCGTCCCTATTCTGTCTCTAGGCCCGTCCCTATGTCTGTCTCTCGGCCCGTCCCTATGTCTGTCTCTCAGTCCGTCCCTGTGTCTGTCTCTCAGCTCGACCCTATGTCTGTCTCTCAGTCCGACCTATGTCATTCTCTCAGTCCGTCCGTCCTATGTCTGTCTCTCAGTCCGTCCGTCCCTCTCTATGTCTTCTCTCCGCTCGATCCTATATCTGTCTCTCGCCCGTCCCTATGTCTGTCTCTAGGTCTCTCCCTATGTCTGTCTCTCAGTCCGACCCTATGTCTGTCTCTCAGTCCGACATGTCTGTCTCTCAGTCCTCCCTATGTCTGTCTCTCGTCGCCCTATGTCTGTCTCTTGGTCCGTCCGTTCCTCTCTCTGTCTCTCAGTCCGTCCCTACATCTGTCTCTCGGCCCGTCCTATGTCTGTCTCTAGGTCTCTCCCTATGTCTGTCTCTCAGTCCGTCACTATGTCCTCTCTCAGACCGTCACTATGTCTCTCCTCAGTCCGTCACTATGTCTCCTCTCAGTCCATTCCTATGTCTCTCTCTCAGTCCATTCCTATGTCTCTCTCTCGTCCATTCTATGTCTCTCTCTCAGTCCGTCACTATGTCTCTCTCTCAGTCCGTCACTATGTCTCTCTCTCAGTCCGTCACTATGTCTCTCTCTCAGTCCGTCACTATGTCTCTCTCTCATAGTCGTCACTATGTCTCTCTCTCAGTCCGTCACTATGTCTCTCTCTCAGACCATTCCTATGTCTCTCTCTCATTTCGTACTATGTCTCTCTCTCTCAGTCCATTCCTATGTCTCTCTCTCAGTCTGTCACTATGTCTCTCTCTCAGTCCATTCCTATGTCTCTCTCTCAGTCCATTCCTATGTCTCTCTCTCAGTCCGTCACTATGTCTCTCTCTCAGTACGTCACTATGTCTCTCTCTCAGTCCGTCACTATGTCTCCCTCAGTCCATTCCTATGTTTCTCCCTCAGTCCATTCCTATGTCTCTCTCTCAGTCCATTCCTATGTCTCTCTCAGTCCGTCACTATGTTCTCTCTCTCAGTCCGTCACTATGTCTCTCTCAGTCCATTCCTATGTCTCTCTCTCAGTCCATTCCTATGTCTCTCTCAGTCCGTCACTATGTCTCTCTCTCATCCGTCACTATGTCTCTCTCTCAGTACCGTCACTATGTCCCTCTCTCTCAGTCCGTTCACTATGTCTCTCTCTCAGTCCGTCACTATGTCTCTCTCTCAGTCCATTCCTATGTCTCTCTTTCAGTCCCGTCACTATGTCTCTCTCTCAGTCGTCACTATGTCTCTCTCTCAGTCCGTCACTATGTCTCTCTCTCAGTCCGTCACTATGTCTCTCTCAGTCCGTCACTATGTCTCTCTCTCAGTCCGTCACTATGTCTCTCTCTCAGTCCGTCACTATGTCTCTCTCTCAGTCCGTCACTATGTCTCTCTCTCAGTCCGTCACTATGTCTCTCTCTCAGTCCGTCACTATGTCTCTCTCAGTCCGTCACTATGTCTCTCTCTCAGTCCGTCACTATGTCTCTCTCTCAGGTCCGTCACTATGTCTCTCTCTCAGTCCGTCACTATGTCTCTCTCTCAGTCCGTCACTATGTCTCTCTCTCTCAGTCCGTCACTATGTCTCTCTCAGTCCATTCCTATGTCTCTCTCTCAGTCCGTCACTATGTCTCTCTCTCTCAGTCCATTCCTATGTCTCTCTCTCAGTCCCGTCACTATTTCTCTCTCTCAGTCCGTCACTATGTCTCTCTCTCAGTCCGTCACTATGTTTCTCCCTCAGTCCATTCCTATGTTTCTCCCTCAGTCCATTCCTATGTCTCTCTCTCAGTCCATTCCTATGTCTCTCTCTCTCAGTCCATTCCTATGTCTCTCTCTCAGTCCGTCACTATGTCTCTCTCTCAGACCATTCCTATGTCTCTCTCTCAGTCCATTCCTATGTCTCACTCTCAGTCCGTCACTATGTCTCTCTCTCAGTCCATTCCTATGTCTCTCTCTCAGTCCATCCTATGTCTCTCTCTCAGTCCGTCACTATGTATGTCTCTCAGTCCGTCACTATGTATGTCTCTCAGTCCGTCACTATGTATGTCTCTCAGTCCGTCACTATGTATGTCTCTCAGTCCGTCCTATGTCTGTCTCTAAGTCTATCCCTGATTCTAATTCTCAGTTCGTCCCTATGTCTGTCTCTCGACCCATCCCTATGTCGGTCTCCCCGTCCGATCCTATGTATGTTTTTCGCCCGCTCTATGTCTGTCTTTCGGCCCGTCCCAATGTCTGTCTCGCAGTCCGTCCCTATATCTGTCTCTCGGCCCGTCCCTATGTCTGTCTCTCAGTCCGTCCCTGTGTCTGTCTCTCAGTCCCGACCCTATGTCTGTCTCTCAGTCCGACCCTATGTCATTCTCTCAGTCCGTCCGTCCTTATGTCTGTCTCCTCTCGTCCGTCGTCCCTCTCTATGTCTTCTCTCAGCTCGATCCTATGTCTGTCTCTCGGCCGTCCTATGTCTGTCTCTAGGCCCGTCCCTATGTCTGTCTCTCAGTCCGACCCTATGTCTGTCTCTCGGCCCGACTCTATGTCTGTCTCTCGGCCCGTCCCTATGTCTGTCTCAGGCCCGTCCCTATGTCTGTCTCTCGGCCCGTCCCTATGTCTGTCTCTCAGTCCGTCCCTGTGTCTGTCTCTCAGCTCGACCCTATGTCTGTCTCTCAGTCCGACCCTATGTCATTCTCTCAGTCCGTCCGTCCTTATGTCTGTCTCTCAGTCCGTCCGTCCCTCTATGTCTTCTCTCCGCTCGATCCTATATCTGTCTCTCGGCCGTCCCTATGTCTGTCTCTAGGTCCTCTCCCTATGTCTGTCTCTCAGTCCGACCCTATGTCTGTCTCTCAGTCCGACCATATGTCTGTCTCTCAGTCCGTCCCTATGTCTGTCTCGGTCGTCCTATGTCTGTCTCTTGGTCCGTCCGTCCGTTCCTCTCTCTGTCTCTCAGTTCGTCCCTACATCTGTCTCTCGTCCGTCCCTATGTCTGTCTCTAGGCCCGTTCCTATGTCTGTCTCTCAGTCTGACCCTATGTCTGTCTCTCAGTCTGACCCTATGTCTGTCTCTGTCCCTATGTCTGTCTCTCAGTCCGACCCTATGTCTGTCTCTCAGTCTCTGACCCTATGTCTGTCTCTCTGTCCGACCCTATGTCTGTCTCTCTGTCCGACCCTATGTCTGTCTCTCAGTCTGACCCTATGTCTGTCTCTCTGTCCGACCCTATGTCTGTCTCTCTGTCCGACCCTATGTCTATCTCTCAGTCCGTCCCTATGTCTGTTTCTCGGTCCGTCCTATGTCTGTCTCTCTGTCCGACCTTATGTCTATCTCTCAGTCCGTCCCTATGTCTGTCTCTCAGTCCGTCCCTATGTCTGTCTCTCAATCCGTCACTTTGTCTTGTCTCTCGGTCCGTCCTTATGTATGTCTCTCAGTCCGTCCCCATATATGTCTCTCGGTCCGTTCCCATGTCTGTCTCTCATGCCGTTCCTCAGTCTGTTTGTCCCAGTCCGTCTCTCACCTCAACACGTCCAAGTCAGTAAATTATCACATTAATTAAATCAAAATAATTTGAATGTGATTATGTGTGTATTTTATGTGTGTGCACCATCATGATAGATTTTAAAAAACAAAACAATATGAACATCGTCAAGAACTAAAAAATAATTAGAAGCGGCTGGTGAATTTAATTAAGTCAAGAAACTAGCCATGTTTACTGTCTGTTCTCTACAAAAGTGTTCACTGGAACTGCATTTCACCCCAGTCTTTTTTCAATCAATCGCAAGAATCGTACTATAACCAAACCTTGTCGCTATTGTGCATTTACTTTAGTATATCGTAGTTAACAATCAAACAATATGAATGTCAACTGACGACAATCTAGATTTGAGCTACCTGTGAAATATACATTTCAGGATCGGAAAGTCCTAAAAGTTTACTGGAACGCCTTCCTGGCCGTTCCAGCTAAAAAAAAAACATTCATGGTTTTAGTTTTATCAAATAACAAATTGAAAATATACGATAAATATCTAATGAACATCAATATGTTACTTCTTACGTTAAAAAAAAAAAGTATAAAAAATGAGAACTTAGTGGGCGTATCAGAAGACTTATCAACCAACACAAAACTGGAGTCGTCAGTGGCTGACGCTGCAGGACTTCCTGAAGAGGGGTCTGAGCACCTAAGGACATGTTCGGTGTGTAATGGTGATGACCTACAAGTAAGTCAATAATAACTGCAAAGAACAATATGAAAATGAACACAAATAAAACATCAATAATGAAAGTGAATAAGAAGAGGAAACTTAAACGTTAAAATAAACGATACTTAAATTAAACAAGTTAAAGAATTCAAATGTTTTGTCAGTATATTTATGGAAGACCGAAGGATGGTAGAAAGAGACGGAGTACAGAGAGCGATTATCACTACCAAGTGCTTCCATTTGTTGTACTGGGAAACATAAGAAGTCCAAATAATTAGGCTATATACTAAAATAACAATTTTCAACTCCAATGTCGAGTCAGTCTCATTATATGTCTGTGAAACATGGAGAACAACTAAATTGACAATCATGAAGATACAGACTTTCAGTAATGGATGCTTACGCAGAATAAAAGGATGGAAATGGCAGGACAAAATCACTACATAGAGTTTATGGAAATGTACCAGACAAATACCAGTGAATAAAGAGACCAACGAAGACGATGGCACTGGATAGGACACACACTGCTGAGGCAACTGAGAGTATTACACAACGGCCCTTTTTTGGAATCCCCAGGAAAAGACAAAGAGGAAGACAAAGAAATTATTGGAGAAGACAGATTGAGCAGAGATGAGAATTGGGGGCAGACATGGAACGATCTTAAAAGAATGGCAAGAAACAGAAGGGCTTGAAAAGTGTTTATTGAAGACCTATGCTCCCAGAGAGCTGAAAGGTAGAAGATGAGTGGCTTCGCTTTTCCAAACATCTAATTAACAGCTAAGAAACCATGAAATTGTCATGTCAATCTTATGCTGTCAATGTCAATCATGGCAATTGAACAAAGTTCACACAGAGAGGATCACAACCTATAAAATAAGGTGTTTGAGAACAATAACAAGCAACACAACGCTAGATGGATTCATCGTCATTGAGTGCCGTCTCGCATCGAAGGTTGGCTAAATGCAGCGCCATTCTGCTCTGTTGAAATTACAGTTGTCATAGGCTGACTTGTCCATCTTTTGATGTTACTCGTCGTCCATGTTAGTCTTGTCTGCGTCAGACCCTTTTACATTGTATTTTCCATTCCAAGATTACTTTTAGTTGGCTGCTGTGTCTTTTATATGCCTCAAAAATCTCATTTGTCTTATTGTGTTTAGTAGTTCTCTTTTCACGTTTAGTTGTTTTAAGACTTCATCGTCTAGATGATCTAGATCGATTACCTATATTGTGAAATCAGACAAGAGATCGGAAGTAAACGAAGCTAGAATATATATCAAACAACAATGAACTGGTTTGGTAAGAACCCAGACAAACAAAATCAAAAGCTTTCTGCCTGAAACATCAGGACAGAAGCAAGAGAAAGACCAAGTAATAGATGCCTCACAACATCAGGATAGAAAGCAAGAGGAGACCAAGGAATAGATGCCTCAAAACATCAGGATAGAAAACAAGAGGAAACCAAGGAATAGATGCCTCAAAACATCAGGATAGAAAACAATAGGAAGAACAAGGAATAGATGCCTCAAAACATCAGGATAGAAACAGAGAGGAAGACAAGGAATAGATGCCTCAAAACATCAGGATAGAAAAAGAGGAGACCAAGGAATAGATGCCTCAAAACATCAGGATAGAAAACAAGAGGAAGACCAAGGAAGAGATGCCTCAAACATCAGGATAGAAACAGAGGGAGACAAGGAAGAGATGCCTCAAAACATCAGATTGAAAACAAGAGGGAGACCAGGAAAGATGCCTCAAAACATCAGGACAGAAAGCAAGAGGAAGACCAAGGAGGATGGATAGATGAAATAAAAACATATGTAGGAACAATCAAATTTTTCCTAACAGCGTCCAGGCACGTCCAACAACGACAGTACATCTAAAAGGGAAGCAGCAAAAAAAAAAAAAAAACAAGCATTGCAACATCTCCAGACATTAAACATTCATCGTTTCTCCTGCCTCAAGACAACAGCAACATGATAAAAAAAAAAGAAGATAAGAACTGACGTCTGACCTTGACATAACAATAATAAAGGACAGAGAAAAGCAGAAGGAGGCGACTTGACGATGGAACGTGACGTCAAGAACTCCCAGCAGACCATAAATGAGACCGGCAACATAACCAGTAAGATGGTGAGGGGCATTCAGATTGACAGTTACAAGGGCAACGCCTTTTACAGAGCAGACTAGATAATGATGGTGTATGTCAATGGGCCACATTTACTGGATATGAGGTCGGGGTCTGGAGAAAGGGGGCACACGTTTGAACTTCGTGCACTTAACACATATACTTCACTCCACTATAACAACACAACCCTAAGTTATGCATTTATCTCTGAGGTCTCCATTTACCTCTAAAGGTCTCCATTTACCTCTAAGGTCTTCAATTAGCTCTAAGGTATTCATTACCTCTAAGTTATTCATTTACATCTAAGTTATTTCTTTACCTCTAAGTTATTCATTTACTTCTAAGGTCTTCATTTACCTCTAAGTTATTTATTTACCCACCTAAGTTATTATAGTATATTTATTGTTTCTTGTTTCTGATATATATCGTAACTTGACAGCACATCACATTTATAGTTGATCACAACAGGTAAATCATGACAGACTCTTTTACTCTCATTATATAATCATAATCAGTTTATTGATTTATATTATTAATCTTGGCCTATGATCGTTCTGTAGTGGATGCACTTATCTTAAATTGATGTTAATTAATTCGGGACCTCTCTGAGGCAAATCGCCGATGGCTATGATCAGTCCCAAGTGCATATCTTGCATACAACATTATTCAACTTACGTTCATAAGGAATGTGAAACAACTTGAAATACTCTTAAGCACTTTCACAACACTAAAGTTCATATTTTCATTGCTATCCTTACTACTCTCTATCAACTTATTTAATAACTTCTCAAATGACTTGAAACTACAACTTGACGATTCTAACTTCCTAACTAAACTTTCTAATCTTAACTGTTTTAACTGTGTTTCTAATTTCCTAACTATCTAATTCTCATTCCTGACTGTCTATATCTCTGACTGTTCTATCCTTGACTCTTGACTCTTCTAACTGTTCTGTCCTGACTCCTGACTAACTCAAACCTATAGTGTTAAAGTTTAAATACTCCAACCTCACACTCTTCGCCTAAAGTCAGCAGCCAATCAAACTGTAGCAAAGTGACAATTTGCGACCTTTCTGATCACTTGAGTTGGTCACTCCTCGTCATTCTGTGACTCAAAATCTGACCTACGTCTCAACTATCCACGACTTGCTAAATAACACTTTGTTTTCGTGACTTTCTATGCCTTTTAAAATAATGGTTACCTCATGACAATGACCTATCCTGGTAGTTGGATGACAACTTATTTATCAGACGGGCCAAAGACATGGGTCAATGCATGCTATTGCTAAAAGTTGAAGTGGAAATTTCCTCGGACCTAAACTCATCATCGTGTCGTCCAGTAATTCTGGACATTACCTCCTTCCCACTTTCTGTGTATCCAGTACCCCTTATGTGAACTTCTACCTTAACTTGGTGGGTGTCCTTGTTATGTCCGAGTATAATTCCTCGGTGGGTGTCTCTACCCCTACGATCTATCTATTTTTCGTTCGCCCGAAGTATTGTCTATATCTGCAATGTCGTTTCCTGTATAAATTTTAGTCTTTTGTAATTCTTGCAGTGGCCCATATAGTTTTTGTCTGTAGTGTTGTAAGTATGGGCCAATGGATTTTCCTGTCTACTATATTCAGTACAGTTTTGAAGTATATGTTCAGCAGTCTCTTGCTTTCTGTCTAATGCCTGTCCGCATGTACAAGTAGTTGAGGTGCCTATCTTGAATTTTGTATACATGTGACTATTGATTGATTGTGTCCTGTTCTGATGCGTATAATGATAAATTGTTCATATCTATTCATATTATGAAAGGCATCCTGATTTGGGGCTTGTGGTCCTCTGATTGATTTGATTATCTGTTTCTTATGATGGTATGTAACCGGTGTATCTAGTTGTGTGCCTGTTGAACCGTCCGATGCCAACTGATCTGCTTTCTCATTTCCTGGTATTCCACAGTGAGATGGGATCCACTGCAGGGCAACTCTGTGGTGCTTGCAGAGTTCAGTCAATAAGTTCTGCAGATGTGGTAATTTTCTGGATTGTAGTGCCTGGAGTACTGATCTTGCATCTGTCAAAAACACTACAGTCTGTGGGCTAAGATTACTGTTCAGCAGTTTTTTCTATTGCCAACTTTATTGCTTGTATTTCTGCATCATAATTGTGACAATATTTCCTTGTTACTATTTTATTCAAATCCCTAGTGTTATTTGGGTACTCTATATATGCACCTGCTCCCCCATTCTTTACTGCATTCTGTGCTGATCCATCTGTGTACACACGAATCCATAGGTCTTGTAGGTATTCTTCATCCAGGAAACTGAGAGTTATTATTTTTCGCTGTAGACTAATCTGTTCCTCTTTGTCAACTATTCCTTTCACTTCTGTCCGTATTTGAACTGATAATCCTGATTCGTCTGTCCGGGAGTCTGTTCTGGTATGGGCAGTAGGGGGTTAACAACTCTTGGCATGTCTGGTGTTTGTCTACTAATACGCTTGGCTTGGTGGATAAACTGCTTCTCTTAGGTCGTCCCAATGCAAGATTTTGGAATCGGTCCTTCATTGGATGTCTCGGCATGCAAGCAAATTGTTCTGCCTATATCAGCACCTTGTGTCCCTCCCTCTCTCAGTGCTGGTATCCTCCACAATTTCTCCATCTCCAATATTGGTGTTGATTTCATTGCTCCTGTGATGACCCTAGTGTCTGGTTTTGTACTTAATTCAGCACTTGCATGTGGTTTTTGATGTTGAGCACCCTGCAGATGATCCATATTCTAAATGTGGGCGTATACTCTGTTGGTAAACTTTACTGAATATAAAATTTATTCCCTTAACTTTGTTATTCTGGCTGGAATTTTCCATACTTAAATTCATGTCCTAACACTGATTGTCGCTACCATGTTACTGCTATTGTCAATGACAGAATGGTAACGACTAAATTACCCGCTCTCATGCTTTCATTAGCTTACTGTTACATAAGTTATTTATTTACCTCTAAGTTATTCATTGACCCCTAAGTTATTCATTGACCCCTAAGTTATTCATTGACCCCTAAATTATTCATTGACCCCTAAGTTATTCATTGACCCCTAAGTTGTTCATTTACCTCTAAGTTATTCATTGACCCCTAAGTTATTCATTGACCCCTAAGTTATTCATTGACCCCTAGTTATTCATTGACCCCTAAGTTATTCATTTACCTCTAAGTTATTCATTTACCTCTAAGTTTTTCATTTACCTCTTTCAGTTGTCGTTAGCTCTTGTTTGTAATCTCGTCTGGCGCGAGACAAGACGTTTACCACTTCTGCTTCATTGCTGGGTTTCTTTCATTATTTACAGTCTGGTTACCCTCCCCCTCCTTGTTCCCCCCTCTCATCTCTTCTCTATAAAGCCTCGCGCTGAAAACTAAATTTATTAAATCAACAATTGAGCGGACAGGCCGAGGAGTGAAATAGAGGGCATTGAAAGTTCGCCTGTGAGAAATGGTATAACCGGGGGACTAGCGCGGGAGCTGTTAAGGCGCGGTTCCGTTGCAATCTTCTGGGTTTGTTCACAACACGAGCTTTGTGGTACAACCGTGTTTCTCGCGACAGGTTTGCCAACTTAGCGACTTTGTCGCTAGTTTATAATTCCCATGTTTTTCTTCTTCTAATACAAGTTTCGTATTTATAAAGTTGAATCACACACACGTATAAAAACCAATTAATTATTGTGTGTTTGTTTTGTATTAGCGTCAAAGAAGCAGGTTAGGCTCTTATTCTCTGAACAGGCTTCTAGCGTCGAAGATAGACAAAATCTAAGAGTCGTGTTCTTAAGTTGGCTTCTAGCGTTGAAGTTAGACAAAATGTAGTCTTGTTCTTTCTTAAGTTGGCTTCTAGCGTTGAAGTTAGACAAAATGTAGTCTTGTTCTTTCTTAAGTTGGCTTCTAGCATTGAAGTTAGACAAAATGTAGTCTTGTTCTTTCTTAAGTTGGCTTCTAGCGTTGAAGTTAGACAAAATGTAGTCTTGTTCTTTCTTAAGTTGGCTTCTAGCGTTGAAGTTAGACTACATCTAGTCTTGTTCTTAAGTTGGCTTCTAGCGTCGAAGATAGACAAAATCTAGTCTTGTTCTTAAGTTGGCTTCTAGCATTGAAGTTAGACAAAATGTAGTCTTGTTCTTTCTTAAGTTGGCTTCTAGTGTTGAAGATAGACAAAATCTAGTCTTGTTCTTATGATGGCTTCTAGTGTTTCTATCATTCTGTCTATCGATTTTTGAGGATGTCCGACATCCCATCGGTCTGTCGATGTTGATGTGGTGCTTGTTGATAGCTTGTGTTTCTTTGTTTTTGTTTTGACACGTTGATCCAACCATTTAATTTTTTTTCTATTCACTGAAAAAGGTGAACGTAGGTAGCGTGGTGGTGACTTGCTGACTTGACCCGAAAGTGTACATGGGGGTGTCCGAGATTTACTCTCAAAGATGAATTTGAAAAAAAAAATAAAAAGTATTTGACCCATTGAGTTGAGTTATGTAATGACAGTGAGAAGCGACACCCACACTTTCAAACAGTGTGATTCACAGCTGCTTCTTTGACTATAAATGTGTCTTCTTAGATATCATCTTCGATATTTGCAGCATTTTTGGGTGTATACAATATACAAATATACTGGATGTTCAAAGGCTGGTACATTTCACACATTCATGATATTTATTAACGCGTTTTCAACTTGTCACATACAAGACGTCAACTATTTTAGCTAAAGTCAATATTTGTGTATGAGTGCTATTTTTGGAGAACAATGCTCGTAATAAAAGATTGGCAAATTTGAGAGGGTCGGGATGCAATTTCAACACTTAACTTCATTTTTTTAAAAATATATAGTCTTTGTCAATCAAGTTGAATGTGACATGGAAGAAACACGTACATTTGACATTTCTGGAAAGACACAAATGAGCAAATAAACTAAAGTGTCAGTAACAAAGAGCCGTGTACTGTGAAATAATGTAGTACTTCACACCATTGATAAGTTATACATTTAGGGGCACTCTTAACCTTTATTATTTAAAACGAAATTCTACTGTATATGGAGCTTTGTGAGCTGGCCGTGCGCTCTAGCGTTTGGTTTCTCGTGCCAAGGCGGTTGCCAGAGGAGTACGGGTTCGATCCTGCTTCAGACCATGTATTGTTCTTAGTTTTTTTTCTGTTGTTAATTGTAATTTTGTTTATCCGAGTGCTGTAAACATACCTCTTTCCCTGAAATGATTCGCTATGATGCACGCGCCCGCCAGGTTCGTGACTGACTACCAGTGAAGGTCAAATGTGTTTCCTGAATTTAAAAAAGCTCTTGGGGTGCCCACTCAGCCCCATAAAATGGTTACCAGAAATGCTGTCTGGCAAGAAGAATGCAGCGAAGAAAGGGACGACCACCCCACATTTCGCTGAGTGTGATGTGTGAGGGGGAATTCTTTTTTACAGAGCTTTACAGCAGCACATAATCTGATCATCAGAAGTGATCCATGTCAAGCAGGGGGTGGGGGGGGGGGGAGCCGTCGAGGTCATGACTCCGTCCTCTGCTGCTTTCGCCGGGTAGGGGGTGTGGGCGTTGTGAGTTCAATTAAGTCACCAATACTTTATACCATAACGCCAATTGATATGTGAATACCTTACTTTTATAGCGTTGGATGATCGCTAAATGTCATCTTAATTTGTTACTTCAACATTTGTAACTGATACTGACTCCCATCATCTGAGACATTCACTTTGGCTGGTATTAAACTTATCATGTGTTCTAGAATCTGTCGTTTGTGTTTGACTCTCATGACATAACTTTCAGACGAATAATGTGTTACAGAGTTTACTTTTCTGTATGGTGTAGTGGCTGTGTTGACCATTGCCCCTTTGACCAGGAGCGTAATTATCTTGCGCTAAGGCAAGACATTAGGTGAACAAGGTCGCAAACTCAGGGAACAAGTAAATAACTGCAATGTTGCTGTAAAGCTGGTAACAAGGAGCCAGTAGTGGGGTGTGATAAACACTCCAAGGTATGGTGACAGCTTTACAAGGAAGGAACACAACACAATACTGACATTTCGGACTGTGGCCTTTTTCAGAATACAGGGACAACGACAACAAACGGTGAAGCACATAATTATCTACTACAACAAATAATCAACTACATGGTGCATGATCAAGTGAATGGAGAGGTGGACAGTGAGAGCAGTGGAAATGGTTCTAACTAAAGTACACAGAGATGGATGACGTTAAACAAACATAAAGTAACAGCGATATAAATGAGTAGGGAACAGGCAAATAAGTGCAATGCTGCGGTAAAGCTGGTAGCAAGGAGCCAGTAGTGGGGTAAAATGTCACTATACTTTGGAGTGTTTATCACACCCCACTACTGGCTCCTCGCAAACTCAGCTTGGCGCTCCCCAGTCGTCTCTGCTGATAAGGGAATTGGACCTGACTCACTAAACTGGGATAAAGTTGTAACGGCGGTGAGGAGCACTGGCCCCTTCGTCTCCACGTGCTGTGATCTAGTACGGTGGGATATTATTTCACTCCCCTACGACATGAGTATGTGAAGGACATTATTGTTATCGTTATTTTGTAACCGGGTGTGTTTACATACTTTGTTACATCTGATGTCCACTTCCGCTGCTTCTTGTCACTGCAAACTGTTTTATTCAGATATTTTGTTGTTTTCTTTCCCGACGGAGCAGCTTGTCTTTAACTTCATTTCAGGTTTATTTTAAAAAGCGTTTATTACTTATTGGGAAATATTGAACTATCCAGGAAAACTCGTTTTGCTTGCTTGTTTGATTGTTTGTTTGTTGTTAGGATCATCATCACTGCACACCGGGCGACCCCATTGGTGCACCGACATCCCTCTCTCGAGTCTCGGGAAAATCTGAAAAAAACTCTGGCCCAAGTGCACGAACTCCGTAGCACGGCCTGGGATTCACGGTGGGGGGGGGGCAGGTTTCTGCAAACGGTTTTGCCGGGGCAGCGGTGGTATTTATGGCCTACTCTTTTCAATATTAAAAACAGGTAAATGAATTTAAATATTTGGGAACTTTGTTAACCTCAGAAGAAGGATGTACAAAAGAGGTGAGATACAGAATGGTTCAGGCAAAAGCAGCTTTCAAAAAAATGAGGAAGATACTATGCAATCCATTTTTGACAATAGAAACAAGAAAAAGAGTTCTTAAATGTTATGTAGAGCCAGTCTTAACATATGGATGCGAATCATTGACAATAGGACAACAGACAAGAAAATCACTGGAGTCTGTAGAAATGTGGTTTTACAGAAGAATGTTGAGAATACCATGGACAGCTAAGAAGAGTAATGAAGATGTTCTGAGAAAGGTCAAAGCAAAAACAGAGCTAATTTCATATATTAGGAAGAAACAATGGGAGCCGCGATAGCTCAGTGGTTAGTGAACTGGACTACCACGGACAAGGGGTAGGGTTCGATCCCAACCGACGGCTTCCGGGTTCACCCAGCCTTAAATGGGTACCGGATTTTTTCTGGGAAAGTAAAGCAGCACGGGCGTAATACTGACCACATTACCCCAAAGATCATGTGCTGAAGGTCTGTAAAATATATGGTCACTAACGCCATATTTCCCTATACGCCACTTGGCGTGACGGGTGTACTTTACTTTTTTTTTTTTTAGGAAGAAACAATCATAATTTTTTGGCCATGTAATGAGAAGAGAACAACTGGAATATATTGCAACAACTGGAAAAATTGAGGGACGAAGAGATAGAGGGAAGCAAAAGAGAAAAAATAACAGACAGCTTAAGAGAATGGCTTGGCAGAAGGTCAACAACAGAAATTATAAATAGCTGCCGAGATCGAAAGTTGTGGAGAGACATGATCACCTACGCCAGTAGGCCCGGTACTTGACGATGATGACACTTTTCAATTCTATTTGCCAAGGGATCTTTAACGTGCGCGAATGTACATGGGACTCCTGCTTATTGCCGTTATCCGAGACGGATAGACATCGTATTTCGTTACCGAAGAGATTAGGGGAAGGTAACGTCATAAAGAAAACTACCAATTAATTGTTTCCATTTTTTGACAAATCACCAACGCCTCTGATGGGCTTTGAACCCACGTCCTTCCTGTCGTGAGGCCGACATCGTATCTCTTACACAGCCCCATCCTCTTCCCCAACATCATCGTGTTTGCTCTCCACAGAAGCACAAAGAAGGTAAATAGTTCTGCTGGTAGAGGAAAAGAGAGAGAGAGAACGAAAGAGAGAGAGAGAAAGAGAGAGATAGAAAAAGAGAGAGAGAGAGAAAGAGAGAGAAAAAGAGAAAGAGAAAGAGAGAGAGAGAGAGAGACAAAGAGAGAGAGAGAGAGAGTGATGGGCAATAATTTTTTTTGGGAACGTTTTAAGAGAAATTAAAAAGAAATAATGTAGTTTATGTAATAAGAAGTAAAAAATGTAGTTTATGTAATAAAAAGTAAAAAAATGTAGTTTATGTAATAAAAAGAAAAAAATGTAGTTTATGTAATAAAAAAAAATGTAGTTATATAATAAAAAGAAAAATGTAGTTTATGTAATAAAAAGAAAAAAATGTAGTTTATGTAATAAAAAGAAAAAAAATGTAGTTATATAATAAAAAGAAAAAATGTAGTTTATGTAATAAAAAGAAAAAATGTAGTTTATGTAATAAAAAGAAAAAATGTAGTTTATGTAATAAAAAGTAAAAAATGTAGTTTATGTAATAAAAAGAAAAAAATGTAGTTTATATAATAAAAAGAAAAAATGTAGTTTATGTAATAAAAAGTAAAAAATGTAGTTTATGTAATAAAAAGAAAAAAATGTAGTTTATGTAATAAAAAGTAAAAAATGTAGTTTATGTAATAAAAAGAAAAAAATGTAGTTTATGTAATAAAAAGAAAAAATGTAGTTTATGTAATAAAAAGTAAAAAATGTAGTTTATGTAATAAAAAGTAAAAAAATGTAGTTTATGTAATAAAAAGAAAAAAATGTAGTTTATGTAATAAAAAGAAAAAAATGTAGTTTATGTAATAAAAAGTAAAAAATGTAGTTTATGTAATAAAAAGAAAAAAATGTAGTTTATGTAATAAAAAGAAAAAAAATGTAGTTATATAATAAAAAGAAAAATGTAGTTTATGTAATAAAAAGAAAAATGTAGTTTATGTAATAAAAAGAAAAAATGTAGTTTATGTATAAAAAGAAAAAAATGTAGTTTATGTAATAAAAAGAAAAAATGTAGTTTATGTAATAAAAAGAAAAAAAATGTAGTTTATATAATAAAAAGAAAAAATGTAGTTTATGTAATAAAAAGTAAAAAATGTAGTTTATGTAATAAAAAGTAAAAAATGTAGTTTATGTAATAAAAAGAAAAAAATGTAGTTTATGTAATAAAAAGTAAAAAATGTAGTTTATGTAATAAAAAGAAAAAAATGTAGTTTATGTAATAAAAAGAAAAAATGTAGTTTATGTAATAAAAAGTAAAAAATGTAGTTTATGTAATAAAAAGTAAAAAAATGTAGTTTATGTAATAAAAAGAAAAAAATGTAGTTTATGTAATAAAAAGAAAAAATGTAGTTTATGTAATAAAAAGTAAAAAACGTAGTTTATGTAATAAAAAGAAAAAAATGTAGTTTATGTAATAAAAAGAAAAATGTAATTTATGTAATAAAAAGAAAAAAATGTAGTTTATGTAATAAAAAGTAAAAAATGTAGTTTAGTTAATAAAAAGAAAAAATGTAGTTTATGTAATAAAAAGTAAAAAATGTAGTTTATGTAATAAAAAGAAAAAAATGTAGTTTATGTAATAAAAAGTAAAAAATGTAGTTTATGTAATAAAAAGAAAAAATGTAGTTTATGTAATAAAAAGAAAAAAATGTAGTTTATGTAATAAAAAGTAAAAAATGTAGTATATGTAATAAAAAGAAAAATTGTAGTTTATGTAATAAAAAGAAAAAAATGTAGTTTATGTAATAAAAAATAAAAAATGTAGTTTATGTAATAAAAAGTATAAAAATGTAGTTTATGTAATAAAAGAAAAAAATGTAGTTTATGTAATAAAAAGAAAAAACGTAGTTTATGTAATAAAAAGTAAAAAATGTAGTTTATGTAATAAAAAGAAAAAAATGTAGTTTATGTAATAAAAAGAAAAAATGTAATTTATGTAATAAAAAGAAAAAAATGTAGTTTATGTAATAAAAAGTAAAAAATGTAGTTGATGTAATAAAAAGAAAAAATGTAGTTTATGTAATAAAAAGTAAAAAATGTAGTTTATGTAATAAAAAGAAAAAATGTAGTTTATGTAATAAAAAGAAAAAATGTAGTTTATGTAATAAAAAGAAAAAATGTAGTTTAATAAAAAGTAAAAAATGTAGTTTATGTAATAAAAAGTAAAAAATGTAGTTTATGTAATAAAAAGAAAAAATGTAGTTTATGTAATAAAAGAAAAAAATGTAATTTATGTAATAAAAAGCAAAAAATGTAGTTTATGTAATAAAAAGAAGAAACTGGGATATTATTGCTGACTTGTTATCACCTCCGGCCCACCCAGCCAAGTCTTCTTCAACAAACCATTTCAAAAGTCTTATCTTGTGCAATTTTCTTTAAAATCATCCCATGTTTTTTTTTTTCCCAATTTTTTTTTTGCTACGTGTATGTCAATATCTCTTATCTGAGTAATTTTATGTTCAACCTCTCTTTGCTTCCTAATTGAGAATTTAAAAAAAAGATCTGCCGTATACTCTCAGCTGACTCGCAATGTGTGTTCCATTATGCGTCTTAATTTTAGCCGCATCTCTCTTCCACTAGTGTCACTATCAGTTTCCTGCAGGTGCTGCTTTATCAGTTCCTTGCCATATGTTGCCGCGTCAGTTACTTGCTATTTTTTTTTGTATCAGTTCTCTGTCATTGATTGCTTTATCCGTGCCTTACCATTTGTTGCTATATCAGGTCCTTGTCATTTGTTGTTGCATCAGTTCCTGGCATTTGTTGTAATAGGTCCATGCCTTTGGTTATTATATCAATTCCCTACCATTGCTTGCTGTATCAGTTCGCTATCATTTGTTGCTGTATCATTTCCCAATCCTTTGTTGTTATATCAGTTCCCTACCATTGCTTGCTGTATCAGTTCCGTACTATTTGTTGTTATATCAATTCCGTACTATTGTTGTTATATCAGTTCCCTACCATTGCTTGCTGTATCAGTTCCGTACTATTGTTGTTATATCAATTCCGTACTATTTGTTGTTATATCAATTCCGTACTATTTGTTGTTATATCAGTTCCGTACTATTTGTTGTTATATCAGTTCCGTACTATTTGTTGCTATTTCAGTTCCCTACCATTGGTTGCTGTATCAGTTCACTGGCATTGTTGTAATAGTTCCGTGCCTTTGGTACTACATCAGCTCCCTATCATTTGTCGCTATACAAGTTCTCTATCGTTGTTTCTATATCAGTTCCGTACCATTTGTTGCTATATCAGTTGCTTGTCATTTGTTGTTGCATCAGTTCCCTGGCATTTGTGTAATAGTTCCGTGCCTTTGGTTACTACATCAGCTCCCTATCATTTGTCGCTATACAAGTTCTCTATCGTTTGTTTCTATATCAGTTCCGTACCATTTGTTGCTAATCAGTTCCCTGCCATTGGTTGCTATATCAGTTGCTTGTCATTTGTTGTTGCATCAGTTCCCTGGCATTTGTTGTAATAGTTCCATGCCTTTGGTTACTATATCAACTCCCTATCATTTGTCGCTATACCAGTTCTCTATCGTTTATTTCTATATTAATTCCCTACCATTTGTTGCTATATCAGTTCCCTACCATTTGTGCTGTATCAGTTCCCTACCATTTGTTGCTGTATCAGTTCCCTACCATTTGTTGCTATATCAGTTCCCTACCATTTGTTGCTATATCAGTTCCCTACCATTTGTTGCTGTATCAGTTCCCTACCATTTGTTGCTGTACCAGTTCCCTACCATTTGTTGCTG
This sequence comes from Megaustenia siamemsis, assembly GCA_032433765.1. NCBI lineage: Eukaryota > Metazoa > Mollusca > Gastropoda > Stylommatophora > Ariophantidae > Megaustenia > Megaustenia siamemsis. The sequence continues at coordinate 41,913,976 of JAVIAB010000126.1, forward strand.
TATCAGTTCCCTACCATTTGTTGCTATATCAGTTCCCTACCATTTGTTGCTGTATCAGTTCCCTACCATTTGTTGCTATATCAGTTCCCTACCATTTGTTGCTGTATCAGTTCCCTACCATTTGTTGCTATATCAGTTCCCTACCATTTGTTGCTATATCAGTTCCCTACCATTTGTTGCTGTATCAGTTCCCTACCATTTGTTGCTGTACCAGTTCCCTACCATTTGTTGCTGTATCAGTTCCCTACCATTTGTTGCTGTATCAGTTCCCTACCATTTGTTGCTGTATCAGTTCCCTACCATTTGTTGCTATATCAGTTCCCTACCATTTGTTGCTGTATCAGTTCCCTACCATTTGTTGCTATATCAGTTCCCTACCATTTGTTGCTGTATCAGTTCCCTACCATTTGTTGCTGTATCAGTTCCCTACCATTTGTTGCTGTATCAGTTCCCTACCATTTGTTGCTGTGTAGAAGTGGAAAGAGAAATCGCACTAAATAGGTTCACATCAAAAAGGGCCAAGGTTACCAGACCAGAAAATGTGAACGAAATATTTACAAATATTTGACAGTAGAAATAAAAGTGAGACCAGACAGGGTAGGCGGATAGACACGTAGTAAGTAAAAGTAACGTACCCACGTCACGCCAAGTGGCGTATAGGGAATATAATGTTAGTGACTATAATTTTTACAGACCTTCAGCACATGATTTTTGGGGTAATGTGGTCGGTATTACGCCGTGCCGTTTTACTTTCCCAGAATAAAATCTGGTACCCATTTAAGGCTGGGTGAACCCAGTAGCCGTCGACCAGGAATCTGAACTGACCTCTTGTCGTTTGTAGTCCAGTTCACTAACCACTGAGCAGTGGCGGCTCCCAGGATAGACACGTAGGCGAATTAAAAAAAAAGATTGGTCTGTATATAAAAATGCACCTAGAGACCATTAGACAGGAAATAGACACTGATTAGCGATTAACGCGCAACAATTAGCAGAAGGCAATTAGTAAACTAATATTACTAATATAGATAGCTAAGAAGTTGATAATATCAGATGTATAGGGTGTTTATAAAGTCTCACTACACTTGGTATCTAGGTCAATTGAAAAAATGTTTATGACGTCATCACAATATGTGCTCAATGTAAGTTCACTTGTTGCGACAGTTTTCTTAATGACTTGTCTGGACTTTTAAGGATTCTGTCTTGGATATCTAAACTTATTTCATCATTCACAGCAGGCCTACCAGATCGTGGAGCATCTTCCACATTTCCAGTAGCAATAAACTTATTCAACAAATTTCATTGACAGTGGGAGCACATATTGTGATGACGTCATAAACATTTTTTTTTCAAATTGACCTAGATACCAAGTGTAGTGAGACTTTATAAACACCCTGTAGTTAGTCCACATCAGGACTGAAGTTTAGATACCAACAAGTGTGATCTGTGAGGTGTTTAATAATTCCACGAGTATGTTTGAGTCCAGCGGTTATCCAGACCGCCTGGTAGTATTATTCTATTATTCTTGACTTCCGGTGCGCTGGCAACACGATGCAATTTGCAATGGGAGTCAAATTTAAATTATAAATGAATTTCAATGTGCGTAGTAAAAAAGAAATACAAGTGTTCTTGTGTATGATTTCAAACGGATTTATTTGTGATCAAATGGTAAGAACTAAACCCTGCCAAGAATATATAGAACAGCAACAACTTAAATGGTTTGGCCACCTGGTCAGAATGAATCCTTACCAATCACCATCAAGGGTGTTCTCTGTATTATGCATGGAAATAGACCAAGAGGAAGACCCAGAAGAAGATGGATAGATGCAGTGACAGAGACATGTAGCAACAAAGGATCATCACTAATTCAGACAGTTCGAGCAGCTCAAGAACGGCAAATGATATAACCACGACACCTTTTCGGTACTAGTGAGAAAGAGAAAAGAAGAAGATTGACTGTAACCTCCATTTGATAATACCGTCCATTGAATTTATTATGTGTTAATGTAACTTGAAATGATAAACATAATTGTAAAAGAAAGCAACAAAAAAGGTCTCAGTCTGAATAGTAAGAAAATAGAAGTAACGGCCATATCAAAGAAACAATCATCGCCATCATGCAGCATAAAAAAAAATAAACAGGACAAATCTGAAACAAGTGCAACGTTTCAAATACTTGGGCACAATAATAACATCAGATGGAAGATGCATCACAGAAATAAAAAGCAGAATAGCTCAGGCCAAAATAGCATTTCAGAAAATGAAAAAATATCTTTTGCAACAAATCTATGTCAATAGAAGTAAGAAAGAGAGTTCATCGGTGCTATATAGAACCAATTCTGACCTATGGAAGCGAATATTGGACGGTAGACAAACAAGTGAAAAGACGATTAGTGACCACAGAGATGGGATTTCTCAGAAGAATGTTGAAAGTTCCCTGGACAGCTGAAATAGACCAATGAAGAAATTCTCAAAGAGGCCAACACAAAAAGGGAACTCCTAAAACACATCACAAAGAAACAATCAACATTTTTCGGGCACATCATGAGAAGAGAAAAGTTGGAATACTTGGTTACAACTGGAAAAATAAAAGGAAAGAGAGATCGCGAACGACAAAGAGAGAAAATACTGGATAGCTTGGTTTCATGACATAGAAAACAATCAACAACAGAACTGATAAAATGCACTGTAGATAGAAGATTGTGGATGGACATGATCGCCTACGCCAACCGGTGTGGTACATGATGATGATGAATATAACTCGTGACTATAGTACTGTAACAATAGTACATCAATAAATGCTTTCGTGTTATGTAACACCTCTAGCGTTTCTTGACTATCAAGTACAGATGTTACTTACAAGTCTTAAATAAAGACGAACGGCCTACATAAAGTATGAAGTGACACTATACTATCTATCTATCTATCTATCTATCTATCTATCTATCTATCTATCTATCTATCTATCTATCTATCTATCTATCTATCTATCTATCTATCTATCTATCTATCTATCTATCTATCTATCTATCTATCTATCTATCTATCTATCTATCTATCTATCTATCTATCTATCTATCTATCTATCTATCTATATATCTATCTATCTATCTATCTATCTATCTGTCTGTCTGTCTGTCTGCCTGCCTGCCTGCCTGCCTGCCTGCCTGCCTGCCTGCCTGCCTGCCTGCCTGCCTGTCTGTCTGTCTGTCTGTCTATCTATCTATCTATCTATTGACCTTTCGAGCCGCGTAAACCAAGATACTCCTTCTCTTATCTGAATTTTTGTTCTAGCAGTTTTCAATTCTTTTAAAGATATTGTATCAAATCTCGCCATTGTCTCTGTTCTGTGCAAACAGCTCGATCTCATTGAGGGAGCCGATTCCTGCTGCTCTTGCTTCTCTCATCAATGTTCTTCTCAGTGTCTCTCTGGGTTTTCCTCTTGTTCTCTTACCTGTTGTTTCCCATATGAGGGCTTGCTTTGCTATTCGGTTATTATCTCTTCTCATCACATGTCCAACATATGACCATCGTCTTTTCTTTATTACTGAAGATATTAGTGAATGATTGGCGATTTCTCTAATTTCCTCGTTTGTTTTGAATGTGTTCCATTCTATACCAAGTATTTTCCGTAGACATTTATTTCGAATGCGTTTAACTTTGTTTCTATATCTCTTGTTGTTTTCCAGCTTTCACACGCATACGTAAGGATTGATGGTACATTTGATTTGAATAGTCTAAGCTTTGTGTTTGCGCTGGACTAGAGACAGTATATTTACAAGTTAAACATATACTAGATATCCAGTCTTCTATACAATGGCATAAACCAGTTGCGCTACAAAGCGCTTAAAAATGCATTTACAAGGCTACAAGTATAAAATGAACCTTTTCTCCTTACAATTTAATATCAAACGAGATAAAGTAGCAAATAAATTATATTTACAACTGTAATGGCTCCCTGACAATTGTTTCTGTAATAGTTCCATGCCATTTGTAGCTATATCAGTTCCATGCCATTTGTAGCTATATCAGTTCCATGCCATTTGTAGCTATATCAGTTCCGCGTCAGTTGCTGCTGTATCAAGTTCCCTGCTGTTTGTTGCTATTTCAGTTCCGTGCCATTTGTTGTTATATCAATTCCCGGCTACTTGTTGCTCTATCAGTTCCTTATCATTTGTTGCTATATCAGTTCCGTGCCATATGTTTCTATATCAGTTCCCTGCTATTTGTTGCTGTATCAGTCCCTTATCATTTGTGCTATATCAGTTCCGTGCCATTTCTTGCTATATCAGTCCCTTGCTATTTGTTGCTCTATCAGTTCCTTATCATTTGTTGCTATATCAGTTCCGTGCCATATGTTTCTATATCAGTTCCCTGCTATTTGTTGCTGTATCAGTTCCTTATCATTTGTTGCTATATCAGTTCCATGCCATTTGTTGTATATCATTTACTTGTCATTTGTTGCTGTATCAGTTCCCTGTCATTTATTACTGGCTCGGTATCTTGTCATTTGTTACTCTCTATGTATCTTGTCATTTGTTACTGTCTAAGTATCTTGTCATTTGTTACTGTCTAAGTATCTTGACATTTGTTGCTGTATCAGCTCCCTGTCATTTGTTACTGTCTGAGTATCTTGTCATTTGTTAATGTCTGAATATATTGTCACTTGTTGCTGTCTCAGTATCTAGTTATTTGTTACTGTCTCAGTATCTTGTCATTTCTTGCTGCCTCAGTATCTTGTCATTTGTTGCTGTCTCAGTACCTTGTCATTTGTTGATGTCTAAGTATCTTATCATTTGTTACTGTCTCAGTATCTTGTCATTTATTGCTGTCTCTTTATCTTGTCATTTATTGATGTCTCAGTATCTTGTCATTTATTGATGTCTCAGTATCTTGTCATTTATTGATGTCTCAGTATCTTGTCATTTATTGCTGTCTCAGTATCTTGTCATTTGTTACTGTCTAAGTATCAAGTCATTTGTTGCTGGCTCTTTATCTTGTCATTTATTGATGCCTCAGTATCTTGTCATTTATCTCTGTCCAGTATCTTGTATCTTGCCATTTATTGCTCTGTCTGTATCTTGTCATTTATTGGTGTCTCAGTTTCTTGTATTTATTGCTGTCTAAGTATCTTGTCATTTATTGCTGTCTCAGTATCTTGTCATTTATTGATGTCTCAGTATATTGTCATTTATTGTTCTCTGAGTACCTTGTCATTTATTTTTGTCTCAGTATCTTGTCATTTATTGTTCTCTCAGTATCTTGTAATTTATTGCTGTCTAATTTTCTTGTATTTATTGCTGTCTAAGTATCTTGTCATTTATTGCTGTCTCAGTATCTTGTCATTTTTTACTGTCTATGTATCTTGTCATTTGTTACTGTCTAAGTATCTTGTCATTTGTTACTGTCTCAGTATCTTGTCATTTGTTACTGTCTCAGTATCTTGTCATTTGTTGCTGTCTCAGTATCTTGTCATTTGTTACTGTCTAAGTATCTTGTCATTTGTTACTGTCTAAGTATCTTGTCATTTGTTACTGTCTCAGTATCTTGTCATTTGTTACTGTTTCAGTATCTTGACATTTGTTACTGTACCAGTACTCTTCAATTTTTTGCTGGTGACTTTGAGTGTCAATGCAACAAAAGCAGGTAGTTACCATTAATGAGTCTAGCTGGCAATAATCTAACAATTGTTACGGTTTAAACAGAGCAAGAGAGCTTATTTGATATAACCGTTAACAAGTCGTTACATTCTAAACAAATTAGCTCCGATACCCTTTCAAGTTAGAATCATATTTGTGCAACAATTGCTAGATAGTGTCAACTAAAGATGCTCTGATACAAGGCCATGGAAGCAGAATCATTATCTAACAAATTGTTCTTAAATCCACACTTGTAATATCAACCTGTATATCTAGTAATCAAGACTACGAGTTGTTCACCAGTTTAGTTTAGTCCAAAGATAATCTTCATTATATAGGGGAAAACTCCATACTGCTTATATGTCTTCTCAACACATTATTTGAAGCAAGCTTGCTACACAGCCAATGGATAGAACATGGCTTCAGTTTCGATGCACAAAATTCGTAATGTCGGCAAAAACATTGTCTCCAACCCTTAAGTCCCCTCTTACGACATGTGTGGCATGAAATAGTGGCTCTACGACATGTGTGGCAGGAAAAGTTGGTTCTACGACATGTGTGGCAGGAGACAGTGGCTCTACGACATTTGTGGCAGGAAACAGGGGCTCTACGACATGTGTGGCAGGAAACAGTGGCTCTACGACATGTGTGGCAGGTGACAGTGGCTCTACGACATGTGTGGCAGGAGACAGTGGCTCTACGACATTTGTGGCAGGAAACAGTGGCTCTACGACATGTGGGGCAGGTGACAGTGGATCTACGCCATGTGTAACAGGAAACAGTGGCTCTACGACATGTGTGTCAGGTGACAGTGGCTCTACGACATGTGTGGCAGGTGATAGTGGCTCTCTGCTATTCTCCCCTCACTGTACTCCATAAACCACACGAATTGTACATTCCTTGGTAGTACTGCCAGTCTGCTGAAATGTCCACTTTGGTTATTTTGGAGGATTTCCTGGTAGACAAAAGGCAAGTCCAGCGACCTGGACTCCTTTTCTTAGACTTGTCCATGTTTGTGAAGTTTTTTTGGGCTTATTTTTTTTTTTTACAGTACAGGATAGCTAGTCCCATGCCCAACACTTCTTAGTCGCCTCTTACGAACATGCCTGGTAGGGAACAGCGCCATAATTCTTTACTCCCCTTTCGGGCCCCGGCAGCCCACGTCAGGAATAAGAACGCATATGCTTGACTTCTAATATAGACGTTATAGAACTGGACAAACAGTTGTAGCAATATATATTCGTGGGCAGTAACGCCAATGCTAAGCAACATTAGCTTGCGCGTATTACAAGAGAACATTAGGCTATAGACTAAAAGGTAGGGAACAGGCAAATAATTGCAATGCTGCGGTAAAGCTGGTAGCAATGAGCCAGTAGTGGGGTGTGATAAACACTCCAAGGTATGGTGACAGCTTTACAAGGAAGGAACACAACACAATACTGACGTTTCGGCCTGTCACCTACTTCAGAATACAGGGACAATGACAACAAACGGTGAAGCACGATTATCTATAACTACATGTTGGATGATCAAGTGAATGGAGAGGTAGACAGAAAAGCGGAAAGTAAGATGATGAAATAAGAAAGGGGCTACATAAGGGGAGGTAGGATGAGCGTCGAGATGTATAAAATAGAAAGATTAGAAAAATAAGGAAGAGCTTGAGATGTAAATAGTAAAAAATGAATAATGTATCATAAAAGGTATATGGAAATGACTTAGCTGCTTGTGAACATGACGAATTCCATCACGGCGGACAGACCAGTTGTTTAAGCTAACGTGAACCATCTGCATACCCAGTGTCATCTATTTCAATTAGTTACACCACATTCGAAGCCGACATCGAGTCGTCTTATCAACTAATTCCCCCCCCCCCCAGACTCTTCTCCGCACTATTATCCATCTCTACATCTGTGTGTGTGTAGTATGATAATTCCTGCTGAAGGCCTTTTGAGCCGAAACGTTGTTCTAACTAGTGTCGTTAACTTGTTACGTAAAGCCTTAACCTTTCCGTTTTTTCTCTATATTTTTTCTCTATATTTTTTCTATATATATCTTCTCTATATTATTTTCTATATATTTTTTCTCTTATTTTTTTCTATATATTTTTTCTATATATTTTTTTCTATATATTTTTTCTCTATATTTTTTTCTATATATTTTTTCTCTATATTTTTTATCATTTTCCCTCTCCCCGCGCCCTTTTACTATTTTGCACCACAACAGGTGAAGATCTTTGGGACACTGGTGTCTTGAGTCAGCGATCTCTCATGTTCTCATTCTCCTTTGCGCGCGCGCTCTCTCTCTCTCTATCTGTATTTTGTGTGTATGTGTTTTTCTCATTTGTTTCTTTTATTCTGAGATTACATTTTCATTTTTTATGTTCTCTTCCCAACTCTTTATTTTGGAAGAAATCATATTTCTTTATATCAAAATACTTGTCTATATCAACATGATAGTATGATTGATGAGCGTCTTTCCTCTCGAGTACACCGGTGCATGTGAAGCAAGTTATTTAATTTATTTTAAAAGGGTCAGTTCTGACGTAAAAAGAGAAGAAGGGAGAAAATCAAGAGGCAGACCCAGAGTAAGATAGGCAGACAACATCACAGAAACTTTACAAAAGCATCAGTTGACAATGAGTGAAGTCGCCTGAAGGGCTCGCCCAAAACTTTGTATCTCCCTCGACATCCGAACGGGTACAAGAGGAAGTGAAGAAAGAGAACAAGAAAGAAAGAAAGAAAGAAAGGAAGAAAGAAAGATAGAAAGAAAGAAAGAAAGAAAGAAAGAAAGAAAGAAAGAAAGAAAGAAAGAAAGAAAGAAAGAAAGAAAGAAAGAAAGAATGTTCTGACGTTCAAAGAAACTAAAATTGCGCAACTGAAAATAACAATGTCGACAATACAGTATTCACAACTGAAAAGTAGCCCCGAAGTTGTCCGTCTACAAAATGTGAAGGATTGCGTAGATATTTGGAACGCTTTACTCTGTAGTTCAAGAGAAAAGAAACAGAGAAACACCGCGTAAACTGAAGGCATTGCGGGAGAAGATCTGGCTCGACATCCAGAAGGTTATTTCTCTGGGTTCTAGCGAAATATGGAGAACTCACTGAAATGTTTGTCACATTGCTTTACACTAACAGCAGAATATGTATATATAGGATCTTACACGTCTCGACGATACAGTTGGCAATAACCAAATAAAACTAGGAGAAATACCTCTACTAGACGTACAATCTTACATATATCTGGGCAGTAATATAGATAAAGAGGGAGGAATAGAAATGATACCAAAATAAGGATATCAAAAGCAAGAGGAGCTTTTGTTGCACTGGGAAACATATGGAAATCCAAAGAAATTAGGTTAAACACAAAAATAAAAATGTTCAACTCAAATGTTAAGTCGGTCCTATTATATGGCTGTGAAACATGGAGAACAACAAAATTGACAACCACGAAGATGCAGACTTTCATTAATGGATTCTTATGCAGAATAAAGGGATGGAAATGGCAGGATAAAATCACTAACATAGAATTATGGAAATGTACCAGTCAAAAACCAGTGGATAAAGAGATACAGCGAAGACGATGGCGCTGGATAGGACACACACTACAGAAGCCAACTGAGAGTATTACACAACATGCCCTTTTTTGGAATCCCCAGGGGAAAAGACAAAGAGGAAGACCAAGGAATTCTTGGAGAAGACAGATAGAAGCAGAGATGAAGATGATGGGGAAAACATGGAATGATTTTAAAAGAATGACAAAAAACAGAATGACTTGGAAAATGTTTGTTAAGACCACTGGGAGCTAAAAAGGTAGTAGAGGAGAAGAAGACGTCTCGGTGACGTTTGTAGTAAGCAATCATAATTTGCCTGTAGTTTGATAATCTTCTCTTTCTCTTCATCTTTCTCTTTTTCTTAATCCCATAACTCTGAGGGTTGTTGAGGCAGAATGATAGACTTCATTAACCTTATACATTACACTCGATCTTCAGTTATTCTTTAGGATTCTGCGATGTCAATGCCTGCCCATTATCGTCCCATCTCTCTCTTCCCACATCTTCTTTTCGCTTCTTTCACAGTTCCTTCAAAAACGGTCTTTGCTAAGTCAGACGATGGAGATATATGGCCAAACCAGTTATTTCTACGTCTCTTCACAAATAGTCAAAAAATCATCAAGTATACCGATTGCTTGTTGTGTCCTTTTAAGAACACTATCATTTATGATACGATCTAAGTAAAAGAAGCCTAAAATCTTACGATTACATGTCATCTCCATAATTTTTATTTTCTTCTGAAAGTAAGTAAAGTACCCCCGTCACGCCAAGTGGCGTATAGGGAGTATGGTGTTGGTCACCATACATTTTACAGACCTTCAGCACATGATTTTTGGGTAATGTGGTTGGTATTACGCCGTGCCGCTTTCCTTTCTCAGAAAAAAATTAGGCACCCATTAAAGGCTGGGTGAACCGGAAACCGTCGGTTGGGATCGAACCCTACCTCTTGTCCTTTGTTGTCCAGTTCACTAACCACTGAGCTATCGCGGCTATTTTTTTTTCTTCTGAAGCTCATTCTTTATATTTTTGTATTTTCTTCTGTAATCGTTCCTAATAAATTAGTCTGATATGCTTGATGCAAAGGAGAATGGAACTGATATTTCCATTTGCGTGCTTGTGCCTGGGCGAGTAGTATGCAGGTCTCCGCCCAAAACGCACAAGTTCCTTCTCGACTTCTCTTTGAAACGATTCAAAAGAAGGACGCGGTTCTTTCGGATCGAAAGTTGATTTGAAAGGGATGCCAAAAGACGAATAATATACCACCGACTATCTTATGGTTCTTCCCTGTGGATTCTCTTTCACTTCGACTCTCCGAAATCCAACTCAAGGCTGTGAACAAACTTGGCAAATGAACAACTGTCGAAATTAGGTATTAGCTAATACAGCAGTGAAATCGGTGACCTATCAGCGATAGACCTATCACGATTGAAAAAAAAAAAAGAATAAATAATATCCCACTTGACAACGAGACATTCATTAAGAACTTTAAAACCAACAGCAGGCACAATAGAACTCAATAAGTGCGTACACAGAAATATTGATTTGCTTAGTAATATTTCATCAAGTGCAGAAGTAGAATAGTTTGTGTAAATATAACTTTCACCTAGAAATTATAAGAGCACTTCAGTTTAAAAACAAAAAACTTGTAAGAAAAAAGAAAGCGCGTTGCGCCACGTGGTGTTGGTCGCCATATTTTGTATAGACCTAATTTTGTGGGGCGCTTCGATCAGGATTACGCCTGTGCCGACTTCTTCCCTAGAAAATTCGGTACCAATTTACAGTTGGAAACAGTTGGTCAGGGTCGAACTCAACATCTGGTTAGGGTCGAATTCAACCTTCTGTCAGGGTTGAACCCAACATCTGGTTAAGGTCGAATTCAACCTTCTGTCAGGGTTGAACCCAACATCTGGTTAAGGTCGAATTCAACCTTCTGTCAGGGTTGAACACAACATCTGGTTTAGGTCGAATTCAACCTTCTGTCATGGTTGAACCAAACATCTTGTTAGGGTCAAATTCAAACTTCTGTCAGGGTTGAACCCAACATCTGGTTAAGATCGAATTCAACCTTCTGTCAGGGTGGAACCCAACATCTGGTTAAGGTCGAATTCAACCTTCTGTCAGGGTTGAACCAAACATCTGGTTAAGGTCGAATTCAACCTTCTGTCAGGGTTGAACACAACATCTGTGTTAGGGTAGAATTCAACCTTTTGTCAGGGTTGAACCCAACATCTGGTTAAGGACGAATTCAACCTTCTGTCAGGGTTGAACCCAACATCTGGTTAAGGTCGAATTCAACCTTCTGTCAGGGTTGAACCCAACATCTGGTTAAGGTCGAATTCAACCTTCTGTCAGGGTTGAACACAAAATCTGGTTAAGGTCGAATTCAACCTTCTGTCATGGTTGAACCAAACATCTTGTTAGGGTCAAATTCAAACTTCTGTCAGGGTTGAACCCAACATCTTGTTAAGGTTGAATTCAACCTTCTGTCAGGGTTGAACACAACATCTGTGTTAGGGTCGAATTCAACCTTCTGTCAGGGTAGAACCCAACATCTTCCAGGGTCGAAGTCAACATATTGTTTTTAGTAGCCCAGTTCATTAATCATTGAACTACAGCGGCTCTCACTTCTATGCTTTTTTTTTTTAATCCGTGATCATAATGACAGTATGTCAGATTGTTCTTTGACATATAAAACTATACTGACAGTTTGTCACTACTGACTTTTCGTGTTCGTCGTCTTAATGTAATCATAATAGGCCCGTTAAATTATTCTATTCTTTTGATCTGCCATTACTATTCTGTTCTTGTTTAAATATTAACATTTTCTTTTTTCTACCAACATACACCATTGCCACCAAAACGTATATATTGATAAATTATGTTTAATGCATATGTCAATCGTACATTTCATTTGTCGACTGTATGATATTTTACTATTCCATTTTGATTCTTTAACCCAAATGGTATTCTAATAAGGGAGAGGAAGAGAGAAAGAGAAAGAGAGAAAAAAGGGAGAGAATGAAGGATGAGAATTTGATTACAGAAAACAGGAGCACTTTTAAGAATGAAGACATTTTTATTTTTTAGTAAAGGATTAAAGAAAATAAAACCAGAATTGTATTTTTAAAATAGATCACGAGTAATCAAAGCCACTTTGCATATCTTACCTCTAGCACGCCTATTAATAGTTATTACACCTTCCTTACACCTATTTTTCATTCTCTTTGGTGCATCACCGTTTTTGATTGTGTAACCAGGAGAAGGAACTCTCAATCATCACCTCAACTGTCAGTCTTGCCTAACACCCTTGATAAATAGAAAATTAATAATAATAAATTTAAAAAAAAAGGAATCTGTACCGTCTACATTATAGGACTACAATCCACGCCAACATTCTACATTATAGGACTACAATCCACGCCAACATTCTACATTATAGGACTACAATCCACGCCAACATTCTACAGTATAGGACTACAATCCACGCCAACATTCTACATTATAGGACTACAATCCACGCCAACATTCTACATTATATGACTACAATCCACGCCAACATTCTACATTATAGGACTACAATCCACGCCAACATTCTACATTATAGGACTACAATCCACGCCAACATTCTACATTATAGGACTACAATCCACGCCAACATTCTACATTATAGGACTACAATCCACGCCAACATTCTACATTATGCACCAGCTTGAGCACCGTTCCTGATAGAAGCTAATCTTGCACATGTTTAACTTCTGACTCTACATTTTCAAAAATACACACACACACACAAAAGAAATATTCGATCTAACGACTTTTCAGGAAATGTCTAGCGACAATAAATGTTTGCGGCAGGCAAGCATGCTGTTAGTGTAAGACGTGATCTGGCAGTACTCAAGTTCGTGTTGTCCAGTCGATGTCGTGTAGGCTGTTTTCTTTTAACCAAGTCCATCTTTTACGTGTCAGTAGATTTTTTTTTTTAAGTATGTGTTTCACGCACATCCTCTGCTATACGTGTATTTTTATTCGCCATTAGAGTTCAGCCCGGAAACCTGCATAAATTATTAGACTTTTTGTGCGCATTATTTTTACTTGTATATTGAGTTGTATCTCATTGTAAACCTGGCGCTTCTACTCACAGAATTACAAACAACCGTTTTTGGATTAACTGTCCTGCCTGTCGTTATTTGCAATTAATTCTAATTCTTGTATAGTTACAGTAATACTTCGTTCACAATTTCATAACATTTGTTCAGTGTATTCCATGGATTACTAGCAAAATTAGTTTATTTTCAAAGCGTTTTGTTAAACCGTAGTCTAACGACTTTCGTATTTCAGTCAACAATTACAATTCCATTCCTCACTTTAACTTAGTTTTCTTGTTATTTGAGAATTGTACTGTACGTGTTATAAAGGCTTAAAGTAAGTAACACAGTAATAATTTAGATATTGAGATAACAACAACCACATTTTAGAATTTGAAGATATCAAAACACACTTGTGTGAAGAATCCCGTGTTTAGACCTCAGTTAGAATTGAATTATTTTTGTGGACATTTTTCCAAGATACGCGCGTGTTGGAGGCATGCTCCGCTCTGTCTCTCTAGAGCTCTAATCTAAGGCGAACTTGTCTTCGCTGACCCGTGTGTCAACACCAGCCTGGGGATTGCAGTTCGTGGCAGTGATTTGTGTTGAGATTAAAGCTACAAAACATCCATCTGTCGAACGTCAGATATTTATATTAACTCAGCCAGTCGAACTGTGCAACAGCAATCAGAACTGTGGAAAGTAAGAAATATGACGGTTGGGGGAGGTAAGTTTTGGGCTGAAATCTTGTATTTCATTTATTTTATCCTTAAAATTATAACATTGAAAATACATAGTAAATTATGTATTATTTATAATATATATAATAAAGTATAGCCACAGATTTGTTTTAAAGATGGGTTATTAAAATTATTAATATATATATTATTTGTGATGTTATTAATTATAGCATATATATATATATATATATATATATATATATATATATATATATATATATATATATATATATAGTTATAGTAACTATGTATAATACTGTATCAGTGGTACAACTGAAATACAAATGAACTACAAATATATTGTTTCTTATGCAAGATATTTATTTTGTACATGAGTTTCTTTAAAAATACAACACAGTTAACAAAAACTCATTAAAATGATTAAACCTACAGGTGAGATGATTTTGAAGGTTAAGGTTATATTTGATAAACAAGTTAATTGTATAATCTTAGTCTAGAAAAACACTACAAGTAGTAACAGCACAAATGTATATTACCTTATTCCTGATTAAATTCTCTTCTTCTTCTACCTTTTTAGCTCCCAGTGGAGCGTAGGTCTTCAACAAACACTTTCCAAGTCGTATTAAATTAAATTAATTTCTAATAAATTATAATAATTTAATTTTAATAAATTCGTAATAATTAAATTAGTCTGATTAAATTACTTCGCTTTTATTTTATTATAATTTCATTTTTAATTAATGGAGAACTTTTGATGTACATTAATTAAACAGTGTCTAAATGTAATTTATAATCTATCTATTGTCCTTTCGAGCCGAAGATGGCATATAGTGCAGAACCACAATCTCAAAAACAGAAACCTTGCGTGCCAAAATGGCACATATTGCAGAGATCACTGCTTCTAAAATCTATGACTGTTTCCATAACAATACTTTCTACAATGACAGCTTGTCAAGCCATCGCTCAACCTCCTTAGTCGCCTCTTACGACATGCCTGGAAGTTATAATACATATCCAATAATCATGGTAATTGGTACATAATTATAATTATTTTTATTATTAATAACATATTTGAATAGTCTACACTCAGTAGGAAGTAGACAAGGCTAGAGTTTGTAACTTTGTATTTTTCAACAATCTTTATTGTCATTTGTTAGTTTGTAAAAGTTATGAATATTTCAAGTAGTAAAATAAAGGTGTACTCTAAAAATTTGTGTAGTGCAACTAACAACATGAAATGTTGTAGACTCAGCATAGTCAGCCACACACCCACACAGTAGTTAGTATGTGTGGAAGCTTACAATTCTCAAAAGGAAAAAGGATTGCATTGTTAGAAATATCACATTTTATAATAATTATTTTCATATAGTTTTAACAATCTTCAGTCAAGATAGCAGTTTTAGCCTTTTTGCGGTGTTGATGTCGTTTCATAGTTTTGACTTATGATGGTTTGAACTTTGTGAAACAGGAACACAATAAATAAATCATCCCTACATGTCTTTAGTTGAGCTATTTTTAATTCAGAGATCCAGATGATTTTTTTTGGAAATGAATTGGTAGAGACAGGTTATAAGTAATAGTTTACAATAAGTGATGCACATTAGATAGTCAGGGGAAATTGTCTTACATTATACAATGAGTGATCTACATTAGATAGTCAGGGGAAATTGTTATACTATACAATAAGTGATCCACATTAGATAGTCAGGGGACATTGTCTTACATTATACAATAAGTGATGCACATTAGATAGTCAGGGGACATTGTCTTACATTATACAATAAGTGATCCACATTAGATAGTCAGGGGACATTGTCTTACATTATACAATAAGTGATCCACATTAGATAGTCAGGGGACATTGTCTTACATTATACAATAAGTGATCCACATTAGATAGTCAGGGGAAATTGTCTTACATTATACAATAAGTGATGCACATTAGATAGTCAGGGGAAATTGTCTTACATTATACAATAAGTGATGCACATTAGATAGTCAGTGGAAATTGTCTTACATTATACAATAAGTGATGCACATTAGATAGTCAGGGGAAATTGTCTTACATTATACAATAAGTGATGCACATTAGATAGTCAGGGGAAATTGTCTTACATTATACAATAAGTGATGCACATTAGATAGTCAGGGGAAATTGTCTTACATTATACAATAAGTGATGCACATTAGATAGTCAGGGGAAATTGTCTTACATTATACAATAAGTGATGCACATTAGATAGTCAGGGGAAATTGTCTTACATTATACAATAAGTGATGCACATTAGATAGTCAGGGGAAATTGTCTTACATTATACAATAAGTGATCCACATTAGATAGTCAGGGGACATTGTCTTACATTATACAATAAGTGATGCACATTAGATAGTCAGGGGAAATTGTCTTACATTATACAATAAGTGATGCACATTAGATAGTCAGGGGAAATTGTCTTACATTATACAATAAGTGATGCACATTAGATAGTCAGGGGAAATTGTCTTACATTATACAATAAGTGATCCACATTAGATAGTCAGTGGAACTTGATCCACATTAGATAGATAGTCAGTGGAACTTGATCCACATTAGATAGATAGTCAGTGGAACTTAATCCACATTAGATAGTCAGTGGAACTTGATCCACATTAGATAGATAGTCAGTGGAACTTGATCCACATTAGATAGATAGTCAGTGGAACTTGATCCACATTAGATAGATAGTCAGTGGAACTTAATCCACATTAGATAGATAGTCAGTGGAACTTGATCCACATTAGATAGATAGTCAGTGGAACTTGATCCACATTAGATAGATAGTCAGTGGAACTTAATCCACATTAGATAGATAGTCAGTGGAACTTGATCCACATTAGATAGTCAGTGGAACTTGATCCACATTAGATAGATAGTCAGTGGAACTTAATCCACATTAGATAGATAGTCAGTGGAACTTGATCCACATTAGATAGTCAGTGGAACTTAATCCACATTAGATAGTCAGTGGAACTTGATCCACATTAGATAGTCAGTGGAACTTGATCCACATTAGATAGTCAGTGGAACTTGATCCACATTAGATAGTCAGTGGAACTTGATCCACATTAGATAGTCAGTGGAACTTGATCCACATTAGATAGTCAGTGGAACTTGATCCACATTAGATAGTCAGTGGAACTTGATCCACATTAGATAGTCAGTGGAACTTGATCCACATTAGATAGTCAGTGGAACTTGATCCACATTAGATAGTCAGTGGAACTTGATCCACATTAGATAGTCAGTGGAACTTGATCCACATTAGATAGTCAGTGGAACTTGATCCACATTAGATAGTCAGTGGAACTTGATCCACATTAGATAGTCAGTGGAAATTGATCCACATTAGATAGTCAGTGGAACTTGATCCACATTAGATAGTCAGTGGAACTTATTCACATTAAATAGTCAGTGGAACTTGTCTTACATATTATGATATGATATGGGAAAGGTGGTTGTCAACATTTCATGTTGTTACTTCAGTGGTTGGTGGTCGGTATTTAGTGTTACTTCATTAAGTGGTGGTCAGTAGTATCTGTAGTATTAGTAGTAAAACTAGTAATAATAGTAAAAGTTTTAATAATATTAGTAATAATTAATAATAACAGTAGCAATAACAATATTCTAATCATAGAATCAGTTTCGTTGCAGCCAGGGCATCCCCATATCTGCTCCACATCTCATCCCAGCATTTCTGGAAGGTCCTGTAAGGTGTTGATTGTGGATAGATCTACTTTTCCCACCAAGTAATGAAAAACCAGGTACCCATTAATTGACAGACAAACAACAACAGAAAAAAACGAAGAACAATATATGGTCCGAAGCGGGATCGAACTCGTACTCCCTGGTTCGATCCCGCTTCGGACCATATATTGTTCTTCATTTTTTTGTGTTGTTGTTTGTCTGTCAATTTTTCCGAGAGCTAACACATACTTCTTTGTTCTATTATTCCCTATTATCGCCTCGGAAGTTCCCTATATAATAATATTTATTTATTATTATTTGTATCCAGTACCCAATAATGGCTGGGTGATTTCCCACTAAGTACTCCAGATCAATCAGACCATTTTTTCCAGTTGTAGGTGCCTCAGCCTCTCTATATGTATTCATCATTATGCCATCCATCCTTCTCTTTCATTAGGGAATGAACAAACTTAACAATGTCCTCTTTGTTCAGAGTCAGGCCACACTCAGTGATCAGCTAATAGTGAGTTGTTAGTTTATTTCCTTGCCATGGGCACCAGCTTGCCTTGAATAGTATACTCAGTTCAGCTTGCTCACTGTAGAGCCATCCATCTTTCCTGCCATAGAGACTGTCTGTCAGTCTTCTGTAGCATACTTTACGACTATGTCAACACGACTGCATGATTTACATTCTGTGTATCTAACAATGTTCTCATTGTTGTTGCTGCTTTTATCTCTATTTTCATGTTGGACACCATAATGCTAAAATTTCCAGATTCCTTAGCCACTTCTCTGCCATATTAGAATGTCACAAAGTCCCAACCACGGCACTATTTGCAGGATGCAGAAATGTGTTTGTGTTGATGATGAGGTCCTGAGGTAATGATGCTATTTTGATGATTTCCTTTATTATAATCTTTGTACAGTCGAGTTGAAGCCAAGGTGATCGACACCATTTCCCAGCATTAACAGTTACCCTTATTGATGGTCCGATGACTAACTGTGTTTCATATGTTCGGATTTGGAGTCAAGGTGATATCTTAGCATCATCAAGCGCTATACATTTTAAAAAAAATATGACCATCATTTTTAAGAGGACATGAACTTCCGGTCAATATGGTGGATAGGCAGCAGGAACCATTAAAGGCTCTGTCTGAAAAGTGTACCTTGTTGCAGTTTCCTCATATTCCAAGTCCGGCTTGTTGCAGGAGCTACTGAGTTAAGTGCTCTGTGCACACCGTGAGCGGTGCGTTTCATCCGTTTTGATTGTATTTCAATATTTTGATTGTTTACAATGAATCCTGATATCGTTTGATGGAGAACAGATGGCTGTGTTCACTTTCTGTGCTGTTGCGCCTTATGTCTTTTGGCATGTGCTGAGACTGCTATGATGGGGACTACAGCTACCTTTCTTTGTTTGGGAGATGAGATAGTAATTCAGATGATTACACTGGCACAGGCGGTTGAGCAATTATGGATTTTAATTCGTTTGCATTCATACCGGGGCCTTCCATAACTATTAACAGTTACGACCTCATTCTCAATACGATGTAATAATAAGAGGAATAAAAACAACAGTAAATAAAAGAAATAAATATAAAGTAAAGGATTCCCTTTATCATACCTTATGCTTTTATGTGCTTAGAGAGTGTGGTTTAAGTGCCTATATTTTTCCATGACCAATACTACAATTTATGGGTGGTTTGATCCTTATCATTCGGGTTGACCTACTTCCACTGAAAATAGACTTTGAACCCATTTTCAATGACTTGGTGGACCCTAGTAGTTGAGCTGGTCAAAAAGGAATTTGACAGGTCTGAGATTTTAATGTGGAAGTGGTTTTGGTTTGCTGGTAATCTACAGCATGATAAGCCACTGGGATACTGCTTGTATGGTAATCCATGCTAGATATCCACCACAGCATGATAAGCCACTGGGATACTGCTTGTATGGTAATCCATGCTAGATATCCACCATAGCATGATAAGCCACTGGGATACTGCTTGTATGGTAATCCATGCTAGATATCCACCATAGCATGATAAGCCACTGGGATACTGCTTGTATGGTAATCAATGCTAGATATCCACCATAGCATGATAAGCCACTGGGATACTGCTTGTATGGTAATCCATGCTAGATATCCACCACAGCATGATAAGCCACTGGGATACTGCTTGTATGGTAATCCATGCTAGATATCCACCACAGCATGATAAGCCACTACATCTTATTGTAGGATACTGCTTGTATGGTAATCCATGCCAGATACCCAAACTATTTAATATCTTGCTTCTGGATATACATCATTTCATACTATAATGGTAATAACAAAAATATTAAAAGCAGTCATTGTAGAGACAGCAGTAGTAGTACGCTGCTGTTCTATATTTTTTTCCAGCTGCTTCTTCTTCACACACACATTAAACAATTTAAAATTTGAAAAATGGATACAATTTTTTATATTATGCTGATGTGAAAGTAAAGGTGTTTTATGAGTATTATCATTATATGTAAAGCATTTAGTGATGATAATTATTTTCCTACACAATCATCTCCCCTTTGATCTTTTCCTGGTCCCATATTTTATTTCTTTTTCCAAGCACATCACATTATGTGAGACATATAAAAGGATGCCGAAACAGTTGATGGATTAAGGTTCATTCGTTTCATTGAACAGATCTGACACATTTCTTCTGGTTATAAAAATAATGAATTGCAAATTTATAGAGAAACATGATATAATATCGTTGAGCAGTTATAATACAGCATAACAAGATATAATATAGATAAAGATTTATAATATATTGTAGTAAGATATAATAATAACATTTATAATATAGAGGCATGGAGACTTGGGAGCCCATTCTAAAGGTAGAGACTATGATGACTTGGGAGTGTATCCTAGAGGTAGAGACTATGATGACTTGGGAGTGTATCCTAGAGGTAGAGACTATGGTGACTTGGGAGTGTATCCTAGAGGTAGAGACTATGATGACTTGGGAGTGTATCCTAGAGGTAGAGACTATGGTGACTTGGGAGTGTATCCTAGAGGTAGAGACTATGGTGACTTGGGAGTGTATCCTAGAGGTAGAGACTATGATGACTTGGGAGTGTATCCTAGAGGTAGAGACTGTGGTGACTTGGGAGTGTATCCTAGAGGTAGAGACTATGATGACTTGGGAGTGTATCCTAGAGGTAGAGACTATGGTGACTTGGGAGTGTATCCTAGAGGTAGAGACTATGATGACTTGGGAGTGTATCCTAGAGGTAGAGACTATGGTGACTTGGGAGTGTATCCTAGAGGTAGAGACTATGGTGACTTGGGAGTGTATCCTAGAGGTAGAGACTATGATGACTTGGGAGTGTATCCTAGAGGTAGAGACTGTGGTGACTTGGGAGTGTATCCTAGAGGTAGAGACTATGATGACTTGGGAGTGTATCCTAGAGGTAGAGACTATGGTGACTTGGGAGTGTATCCTAGAGGTAGAGACTATGGTGACTTGGAAGTTCATTCTAGAAGTAGAGACTATGGTGACTTGGAAGTCCATCCTAGAGGTAGAGACTATGGTGACTTGGGAGCCCATCCTAGAGGTAGAGACTATGGTGACTTGGGAGCCCATCCTAGAGGTAGAGATTATGGTGACTTGGGAGCCCAACTTAGAGGTAGAGACAATGGTGACTTGGGAGCCCATCCTAGAGGTAGAGACTATGGTGACTTGGGAGCCCAGCCTAGAGTTAAAGACTATGGTGACTTGGGAGCCCAACCTAGAGGTAGAGACTATGGTGACTTGGGAGCCCAACCTAGAGGTAGAGACTATGGTGACTTGGGAGCCCATCCTAAAGGTAGAGACTATGGTGACTTGGGAGCCCAACCTAGAGGTAGAGACTATGGTGACTTGGGAGCCCAACCTAGAGGTAGAGACTATGGTGACTTGGGAGCCCATCCTAAAGGTAGAGACTATGGTGACTTGGGAGCCCAACCTAGAGGTAGAGACTATGGTGACTTGGGAGCCCATCCTAGAGGTAGAGACTATGGTGACTTGGAAGTAAATCCTAGTGGTAGAGACTATGGTGACTTGGGAGCCCAACCTAGAGGTAGAGACTATGGTGACTTGGGAGCCCATCCTAGAGGTAGATACTATGGTGACTTGGGAGTCAATCCTAGTGGTAGAGACTACGATGACTTGGGAGCCAATCCTAGTGGTAGAGACTATGATGACTTGGGAGCCCATCCTAGTGGTAGAGACTATGATGACTTGGGAGCCCATCCTAGTGGTAGAGACTATGATGACTTGGGAGCCCATCCTAGTGGTAGAGACTATGATGACTTGGGAGCCCATCCTAGTGGTAGAGACTATGATGACTTGGGAGCCCATCCTAGTGGTAGAGACTATGATGACTTGGGAGCCCATCCTAGTGGTAGAGACTATGATGACTTGGGAGCCCATCCTAGTGGTAGAGACTATGATGACTTGGGAGCCCATCCTAGTGGTAGAGACTATGATGACTTGGGAGCCCATCCTAGTGGTAGAGACTACGATGACTTGGGAGCCCATCCTAGTGGTAGAGACTACGATGACTTGGGAGCCCATCCTAGTGGTAGAGACTACGATGACTTGGGAGCCCATCCTAGTGGTAGAGACTACGATGACTTGGGAGCCCATCCTAGTGGTAGAGACTATGATGACTTGGGAGCCCATCCTAGTGGTAGAGACTATGATGACTTGGGAGCCCATCCTAGTGGTAGAGACTATGATGACTTGGGAGCCCATCCTAGTGGTAGAGACTATGATGACTGTCACCAAGTTAACTAGTTTGTTATATTGCGGACTATTACCAGAGGGTCTGTCCTGAAGGTGAAGTTAGGTCTTTATCACTTACGAGTCTCTCTGACTATGCCATACCTAGTTTGCGTTCTTCTCCCTTATAGTGAAGGATCTTAAATGTCACTTTTAAACTGATATCAACAACTCTATATAGTCTTGTCAAAGATAGTCTAGGATGGTCACTATTATTATGGCCTCGAGTGATAGCTGTACAGGAATTTGTACATAGTGCTTGCACTTAATCTCTTTTACTGCATTGCTCATCAGCTTTGAAGTGTAAAATGCTTATTTAATGAGTCTTGAATGGAACGAAGTAGAAAGAATAACAAACGGTATTCTTTCGTGCACTTTAGCTGAAACTACAGGACAAAGACAGATTTTCTTCAAGGTCAAGGACACGGGTATAAAGGAAGCACACAAAGAGGTGTATACAGCTCCTGTAAAGGAACATAAGAAAAGAGAATATACAGGCACTGAGAAGGTGGGAAAGCTCATGCCTATATCAGTGGTTCTTATCTTGTTAATTACCACGAACCACAAAATAAAAATATCGCACCTTTAACTAGCTCAACACTTAAAAGCTTAAAGGCTTTCGATGAAAGTTGATCAAGATTTTTAAAATTGTTGAACGTTTTTATTTAGTTCACAATAATTTGCTGTCACAAAGCTGGAGCATGTGTAGGAACCCACTACCCAGAGAGAGCTACACATCGGATCCACTATCCAGAGAGAGCTAGACATCGGACCCACTACCCAGAGAGAGCTAGACATTGGATTCACTACCCAGAGATAGCTAGACATCGGATCCACTACACAGAGAGAGTTAGACATTGGATCCACTACCCAGAGAGAGCTAGACATCGGACCCACTACCCAGAGAGAGGAGCTAGACATCGGATCCACTACCCAGAGAGAGCTAGACATCGGACCCACTACCCAGAGAGAGCTAGACATTGGATCCACTACCCAGAGAGAGCTAGACATTGGATCCACTACACAGAGAGAGTTAGACATTGGATCCACTACCCAGAGAGAGCTAGACATCGGACCCACTACCCAGAGAAAGGAGCTAGACATCGGACCCACTACCCAGAGAGAGCTAGACATCGGACCCACTACCCGGAGAGAGCTAGACATCGAATCCACTACCCAGAGATAGCTAGACATCGGACCCACTACCAGAGAGAGGAGCTAGACATCGGACCCACTACCCAGAGAGAGCTAGACATTGGATCCACTACCCAGAGAGAGCTAGACATCGTTGTGTCAGTAATTGCATGTTCTATACAAATACACTTAGTGGAGTCTCGTACTTAGTAATTGCATGTTCTATACAAATACACTTAGTGGAGTCTCGTACTTAGTAATTGCATGTTCTATACAAATACACTTAGTAGAGTCTCGTATTTAGTAATTGCATGTTCTATACAAATACACTTAGTAATTGCATGTTCTATACAAATACACATAGTGGAGTGTCGTACTTAGTAAGTGCATGTTCTATACAAATACACATAGTGGAGTGTCATACTTCTAGCAACGCTAACTTCCAATGCTAAATTCAAGAGAATTTTTATTTATGGTTCAGTCCAATACTTTTGGTTTGAAGCCTTCACCGCTGACCATTGACCCTGTTTACATTTGTCGATTTATTTTGATGTTTGTTACAATGCTCCCAGCGTTACTGGTCATCAATTCTGTTTTTGTGAACAGTGATCTAGCGCGAGATGTTTTCTCTTGTTTTTGTATCAAGTCCGGTATGTCTTGGTCTGTTCTTGTTTAAACCATGAATGTCATCAGCATGTTGTTATTAGTTTTTACACTGACAGTACTTTCATGTTTTTATAAACATAAATAAATATAATGGAATTGTGACAACTATTTCTTATTAACATTTTTTGTTCATTATTGGTAAGAGTTTATAAATTCTAATAACAATGAAGAAACACTCAATGATGATTTGAAAGCGACATTTCTTGAAGCCATCCGTCGTCTATCGTTGAATTACTTACACATTCATCTTGTTCTTATTTCGGTTGCTTCGTGCTACAATTACCTTAACAAGCTTCTTGTGTGTCAGAAGGTGAAAAGTGCACATTTAGAATCAAATCAACTGCTACCAGGTTACGATCAATGCTGGTCATACAAGTATTACTTTCTCTGACTTTTCTTAAAACTGATTTCTCCCCAATGTTGTTTGACAAACAATAATGTTTCCGTGTACAGTAGTCCTGTTATGAAATCTGCCATTGATATAACAATGATGTTTCCGTGTACTGTTTACATAAGTCGGGGTTAGGTACACAAATTGTTTTGGGATATTCAAATGGGAGACATGAAATAATATCACGCAACCCACATCTTCTTCAAAATCTAGTCGCATATCCTGTTCTGCACTTATCACAGTCAGTATGAAAGAATCTCTGTCTCTAGGCATATCTCCCACATAAAGATGTACTCATCACAGCCCGTATGAAGGAATCTCTGTCGTTAGGCATATCTCCCACAGAAAGATGTACTCATCAAAGCCCGTATAAAGAAATCTCTGTCTCTAGGCATATCTCCCACAGAAAGATGTACTCATCACAGCCAGTGTGAAGGAATCTCTGTCGTTAGGCATATCTCCCACAGAAAGATGTACTCATCACAGCCCTTATAAAGGAATCTCTGTCTCTAGGCATATCTCCCACAGGAAGATGTACTCAGCACAGCCCGTATAAAGGAATCTCTGTCTCTAGGCATATCTCCCTCATAAAGATGTACTCAGCACAGCCCGTATAAAGGAATCTCTGTCTCTAGGCATAGCTCCCTCAAAAAGATGTACTCATCACAGCCCGTATAATGGAATCTCTGTCTCTAGTCATATCTCCCTCATAAAGATGTACTCATCACAGTCCGTATGAAGGAAACTCTGTCTCTAGGCATATCTCCCACATAAAGATGTACTCATCACAGTCCGTATGAAGGAAACTCTGTCTCTAGGCATATCTCCCACAGAAAGATGTACTCATCACAGTCCGTATGAAGGAAACTCTGTCTCTAGGCATATCTCCCACAGAAAGATGTACTCATCACAGTCCGTATGAAGGAAACTCTGTCTCTAGGCATATCTCCTCATAAAGATGTACTCATCACAGCCCGTATAATGGAATCTCTGTCTCTAGTCATATCTCCCTCATAAAGATGTACTCATCACAGTCCGTATGAAGGAAACTCTTGTCGCTAGGCATATCTCCCTCATAAAGATGTACTCATCACAGTCCGTATGAAGGAAACTCTATCTCTAGGCATATCTCCCACAGAAAGATGTACTCATCACAGTCCGTATGAAGGAAACTCTGTCTCTAGGCATATCTCCCACAGAAATATGTACTCATCACAGTCCGTATGAAGGAAACTCTGTCTCTAGGCATATCTCCCGCAGAAAGATGTACTCATCACAGCTCGTATGAAGGAATCTCTGTCTCTAGGCATGTCTCCCGCAGAAAGATGTACTCATCACAGTCCGTATGAAGGAATCTCTGTCTCTAGGCAGACCCCACAGAAAGTTGTACGTTGCACTTGTTTCAGATTTCTCCTATTTATTTTTATGGTGCATGATGGTGATGATTTTTTTCTTTGATATGACCATTACTTCTATTCTCTTACTATCCATACGTAGACCTTTCTTGTTGCTTTCTTTTACTATTATGTCCATCATTTCCTGTAGTTCATTGTATATCTCTGCTATTAAGACCGTGTCATCCGCAAATTGCAAATTGTTTAAGTTGTGACCGTTGACTTCAATTCTTTTTACATCTACTATTGATCACATAATTTATAGTATAATGTAAAAATATATATAATATAATATAATATAATATAAAACAAATCTGGCGACAGAACACAGCCTTGTCTGACTCCTTGTCTTATTTATTGGAACCGTCCTGTTTGGTTGCTAATTCGTATAGCTGCTGTTTGTTGTCAGTGCATGTTTTTTTATGATTCTCAGATCCTTACCATCAATATTTAATTTCTCCAGCATATTGATTGTTTCCACATGCTTTACTTTGTCAAATGCTTTTGTGTAGTCTATAAAAATTGTATCTTAGGTGCATTACTTCCTATATTCAGCATTTTTATTCTATTCGCTTGATTTCTAAGCGCTTGTTGTGATCGAACACTGTTTGAGAACCGCGATTGAACTGAATTAATGGTTTGCAGTCTCATTTGCATGCTAACAGGATTTCAACATATTTTCTTTCTGTTTCTTCCCGCTCTAGGAGCAATGAAATGGCGCGATAAGAAAGCGAGCCGCATTTTAACGGAATTAAATGTTGTGCCGTAAGAGTTCAACTGCTTTGTTTTGTTCTTCATATACCGATATCGATGGAGTTTTTTAAAAATTGTTACAGCCTTCATTCCATTTTATTTTTAAAATCCTGCTGAGTGTGCTCATGTGACATCGCGGATTTGATGAGGCGGAGAGGTGGCTCTCCAACACGCGGGAACCTCTAACATCCTTCCATGAGAAGTATTTAATAAAGCAAGCACCAAGGAGGGAGCCGCGGTAGCTCGCTGGTTAGTCAACTGGACTACAAAGGGCAAGGGGTAGGGTTCGATCCCAACCGACGGCTTCCGGGTTCACCCAGCCTTAAATGGGTACCGGATTTTTTCTAAGAAAGTAAAGCAGCACGGGCGTTAATACCAACCACATTACTGCAAAAATCATGTGCTGAAGGTCTGTAAAATATAGGGTCACTAACACTATATTTCCCTATACGTTACTTGGCGTGACGGGGGTACTTTACTTTACTACTTTTTTTTTAAGCACCAAGGAGGAGAACTTCATCAAATCAAATAAGTGCGGTAGGGTTTTGTTGTTCATGATGGAAACAGGGTGGAGGGGGGGGGGGGTTGGAAGGGTTGGGTGGTCTACAGGTAAGGCCCCGGTCCCAGGTTCAAATCCCCGCCGCCGACAGTTGGAAATGTTATCTTCGAATTCGTGATTTCTTCCGGATTTTAAATAACGCCAGGGGAAATACACATAAATAATAAAATACATATTGTGTATAGATGCATTGGACTACACGGTGCAAAACACAGTGCGATGCAACATAGTATTTATCGCTGGCAAGAAAGAAGAAAGACACAATGGCGATGTTGTGGATGTGAGAGAGCAAGAACGCCAACTTCACTTTCTTGACCATGCGTCGCTCATTATGTCATCAGCATCAGTAAAACGTTATGGCGTTAGGCCCCTCACGGCGTGCGGGCTTCAGAAAATATTTGCGGAGGTAAATATAAAGTATATAGAAGAGGTTGCTGACCAGGTACCGGAGGTACTAAATATAAAGTATATAGAAGAGGTTGCAGGTCCCGGTGGTACTAAATATAAAGTATATAGAAGAGGTTGCAGGTCCCGGTGGTACTAAATATAAAGTATATAGAAGAGGTTGCAGGTCCCGGAGGTACTAAATATAAAGTATATAGAAGAGGTTGCAGGTCCCGGTGGTACTAAATATAAAGTATATAGAAGAGGTTGCAGGTCCCGGTGGTACTAAATATAAAGTATATAGAAGAGGTTGCAGGTCCCGGAGGTACTAAATATAAAGTATATAGAAGAGGTTGCAGGTCCCGGTGGTACTAAATATAAAGTATATAGAAGAGGTTGCAGGTCCCGGAGGTACTAAATATAAAGTATATAGAAGAGGTTGCAGGTCCCGGAGGTACTAAATATAAAGTATATAGAAGAGGTTGCAGGTCCCGGAGGTACTAAATATAAAGTATATAGAAGAGGTTGCAGGTCCCGGAGGTACTAAATATAAAGTATATAGAAGAGGTTGCAGGTCCCGGAGGTACTAAATATAAAGTATATAGAAGAGGTTGCAGGTCCCGGAGGTACTAATGGAGACAAACACAAATATAGAATATTTACAATTATCTATTATTGTGTACCTGACAAAGGCTTTTTTTCCCGAAAAGTCGTAGCTTGTCCTGTCTCTCTATTAGTTTAAGTACTTGATACCATTTTGTTTCTTTTACCCGTTGCTACTAGCATTATATTTCTTTCTGTCTTCTCTTTTCCTCTTTTTAATTAGTTTTTTTTTTTTTTTAATTTCTGCATGGTCTACCAAACTGTATTACCGTATTTCTTGGTAGACTGTCTTTCTTTATTCTCTTTTGCCCTCGTTTAGAACAGCCCTTCTCTAATTTGTTTTTACCCACTGGCCATAAAACACGTTGTCTCTGGCGTGGCTACTGGAATCACGACATTTTCAGGTTTTGTCTGGGATCCTGCTACATATAAAGCAGCCTTTAATGATGTTCTACTATCGCAATTTTTATTGCGAATATTGGCCTCATCTATATCTATTGCTCTCTCTCTCAGTAACCATATTAGTATGTCCATGTAAACCTGCTTTATTCTTGTTCATGTTCTCTAGTCATAAACATGCTTTCTTTTTTATTCCCATCCACATGATCTATTTCTTTTATACGCGCTGGTAACCAAGCAACATAAGCGCTTCTTTAAAGTCACGAAATAATTGAATTAGAAAGAGACAGATACGTTTATATTCAAGATCTACTTCATGGTTTAATTATTCTTTGCCTTACGCTTTCCCCACCTGTAATCAATACAATGAGTTACCATATACATTTAAGAAAATAGACTTGAAGAATCGTACACATATTCATACATTACATCAGCCATTCTAAAATGATTTTTAAAAATGTTTTCACGAAAATGATCATCTCTACTCGTACGTTAATGCTTACTTCTTGAGCAAACTTGTTATTTTTGTTATCTTCAGGTGATCTAAATTGGTTTCTAAATATATTTCTGTCTCATCTCCGTGTCTTAGAATATTCAAATTCCTGTTTCTCGTGGATTCAGTCTTTGGTTTACTTTTATTGTCAGCCGGCTGGGGCGGGGCTATTCACATTCTTCCTTAGTCACGTGTTTTGCCACATTTAGTTGGTATTACTTTGTGTCAGTTTTCTTTGCTAACATTTTCAAATTTTAATTGCATTATTTGGTATGCGCAAGACTGGTCAATGTGATCCCATTATTGCGTATGCGCAAGACTTTAATGCGATCCCATTATTTGGTCTGCGCAAGACTTTAATGCGATCCCATTATTTGGTATGCGCAAGACTTTAATGTTATCCCATTATTTGGTCTGCGCAAGACTTTAATGCGATCCCATTATTTGGTATGCGCAAGACTGGTCAATGTGATCCCATTATTGCGTATGCGCAAGACTGGTCAATGTGATCCCATTATTTCGTTTTCGCAAGACTTTAATGTGATCCCATTATTTCGTTTTCGCAAGACTTTTATTTGAAAGAAACACAATTCTTCAGTAGAATATAGAGCATGTCTTGACGTTTTGGAAATGAATCCCGACAATTGACATGAAATGAGTTGGTCTAGAAAATGTCGTTTTACAGAAGAATGTTGAGAATATCGGGGACAGCTAACCAGAGTAATGAAAGACTCTCTGAAAGAGATAAAAGGGGGAAAAAGACTATTACCAAAATATGGGGAAAATCAAAATCTGTTATATAATGATGAGACTGCTAGAATATAACGAAACAAGAGGAACTTGTTTGGGAGGAAGGGATCTATGGAAACAAAGAGAACATCTACCTGACTATGTCGCGGTCGACAAATGGAGAAGATACTGAGTGGCTTAGTGTCATAGCACGGAACCCAGTCAACAACAGAATTGATATGATTCCCTGTCGATAGAAAGGTACTGAAGGACACGATCGTCTTCATCAAATGATGTGTGGCACATGATAATGATAAGGTTTTGGTAGGACGTTAACATCATAATTGAAAACTGCAACAAATAGAAAGTTGTGGTGAGTCGTGATCACCAACGCCAGCAATTTCGATACTTCATTATAGTGATGTAAGTAAAAAGTAAAGTACCCCCGTCACGCCAAGTGGCGTATAGGGAAATATGGTGTTAGTGACCCTATATTTTACAGACCTTCAGCACATGATTTTTGGGGTAATGTGGTCAGTATTACGCCCGTGCTGCTTTACTTTCCCAGAAAAAATTCCGGTACCCATTTAAGGCTGGGTGAACCCGGAAGCCGTCGGTTGGGATCGAACCCTACCCCTTGTCCGTGGTAGTCCAGTTCACTAACCACTGAGCTATCGCGGCTCCCAACATTATAGTGATGTAGTATTTACATTTCATTCGAATTTACGAATATTAACATTACCAGTGTCGCAGTACAGACTGCCTGCTAATTCGTCTGTCTCACAGTGCAAAGTCGAGCCTTGGCCACCATCAATGCTCTAACATGGCAGGTATGGTGTCAGCTTCATTCATTACTTGTTCCGCAACAAGAGCATCGCAACCTCTTTATGATAACAATCTATTAGCCCGGAAATCATTTCAGAGGAGGAGGTATGTTTACAGCACTCGGGGGGAAAAAAAATCACAAATAATCAACAGGAGAAAAAAGCAAAGAATAATATATGGTCCGTAAGGAGTACGGGTTCGATTCTGCTTCGACATAATTGTTCTTTGTTTTTTTTTTGTTTCTGATGTTGATTATTTGGGATTTTTTTCCGAGTTCTGTAAACTCAATCGCCTTGATGTTTCCCTCTATAATAAAGTTCATTTATTATTATTTGTCTCCAGTCTATTAGCCCGTGACAAGGCCTGTGGGCTGATGGGGGTCGGATCTCCCGAAATAAACTAACGTCTATAACGTCTTCAGCAATATGAGATATATACGGCTGACATTATTTTACAACCCCCCCCCCCCCCCCGGGTCGCAATGTTGAATTCGTCACACATTTTGGGTGATCTCTTTAAACCCGCGGGCCTTGGCTGCGGCTTTAGTGGCCAATAGTATTCAATTACTAACGGCGCATTTTAGTATTGATGTGGTCGTTATCACGCCAGTCCGCATAGTGAACGCGCTAACCCCGTAGATACGGCGGCATTTTATGCTGGGCACAAAAATACAATTTTTAAAAAAAAAAGGAATGATTAAATATGCGATGACATTTTCTTGACAAAATTATTGTAATAAAAAAAAATCATAATAACCTCACGACCCACAGGTTGGAATCTGCGGATCTTGTACAATGTCAAGCGGAGCTGATGGCAGAAGAATAACAGTTTCAAGTCGACGTATCTACACCACATCCCCCGATCCTTGTCTCAACCGTCTCATATGAAAACAAGCGGTGTGTCACACACAAAGTCTGCAGCGTGTCGGAAATAGTGTGCACAGACCAAAACAAATACACAACTTTCACATACGTTTATTATTGTTTTAGAGAGAACTCACGCGCGAGCACAAACACACTCGGGACTCAGGCTAACTTTTCGTCATTTATAAATAAAATAAGAAATAAGCACGCTAGAAAAAGAAGAATGGCGAACAAAAGGTAGATGAAAACATCATCATATGCTGTGCTTTGTATTGATGATACACTGATATCAATGAATTATTGCGCTCGTTATTTGTTTTTTGTTTTGTTTTGTTCAATTGTTGTGATATATCTTCATCAACGTGTGCTATGCTTGTTGGTGTGTGACTTATATACACAACTTATATACACAACTTACTGTCTCAGCAGTGATTTTTGTAAAGCTGTCGACTTTTGTTTTACTTAGTCATTCTTTTCTCTTTTTGAAAATGCCACTAAAAGTGGTTGACAAAGAACAACATATTAATAATGAGAATAACATATTTTAGTTATGTGAAAAAAACGGCTATGTTTTAGGTAACACAACAGAACATCAAGAGGTGTAGGAATACTAACAGAAAGTGAGCTACAAATATACAAGTACCAACATAATTAAAAGTCTCTAAATCAACAGCAGCTGCAGTCAGAACAGCAGCAGCTTACACAGACAACTTGGAAAGTTAGATCAGGTGTAAGACAGGGGTGCGTACTATCTCCCCTACTGTTTATTATTTACATGTACTATATATGCAAAGTATCTACCCATCAGTCAGAGGATATCAACGAGCTTCTATTTGCAGACGATCAGGCACTAACACATTGAAAAATAGAAGGCCTACAAGAACACTCACATAGACAAACAACAATTCATAAACAGTTGAAGTAGACTCAAAATACAACATAGATTGTCAAATCATTGAACAGCTATCACCACTATTGTCCAACAAGGAAATAACTCTAGAGGCAAGACAGGCCCTCTACTATACAATCTTCATTTGAACGTTGTGCTACCAGTGCCAGACCTGGCCCCTAGATGCAAGCTGAAAGGCAAATGAGGATGGAAAGAAGAAGAAGTGGAAGAAAAAAAAGCCATATTCTGCTTGATGACATTAATCGAAAAGTACACAGAAGTAAACAAACCAATATATGCCTGCTTCATAGACTACACCAAAGTTTTGATAGAATACACCACAAACAACTTATAGACTGTCCAAAAGATATACATCTAGATGACACAGACATACAACTAATATGTAATTTATACTGGGAGCAAACAGCAATAAAAAAATATAACAAAGAGAACTCTACACCCATTGATATAAAAAGGGGAGTAATACAGGTATACATTCTATCAACAAGCTTGTTCAATCTATACGCTGAGCAAATCTTTAAAAACATCATAGAGATGCCAGGCCTACAAATTAATGGAAAGATAATCAATAACCTAAGATATGCTGATGATACTGTATTACTAGCAGAAAGTCATAAAGATCTACACCAATTGCTTCATGAAATAAACATGACAAGCAAAAAATATGGACTAGATATGAATATCAAGAAGAATAAAACTATGATCATAAACAAAGTTAATACCAAAACCTACAAGTGGATATCAAAGTTGGAGACAGTTCAGAACTACAATAACTTTGGTCATACTACCAGTGATGAGAAATGTAGAACTGAAATAAACAAAAGAATAGGAATGGTAACAAGTAATTTTAATGCCATGAAAAAGAATATTAACATCAAAACAAATAACACCAGGGCTAAAACTAAGAATAACAAAATGTTATATCTTCTCCACATTCCTGTATGGTGCAGAAACATGGACATTAGACGAGAAACAACAGAAAATTGAAACCTTTGAAATGTGGATTTATAGAAGAATTGGACGGAATGAAGAGAAAACAAATAATGAATTCTTCAACTCTTTCCGTCTGGAAGCTTTTCATGAACGCAACGGAGGAGATTTCAGTGACACAAATGTTCATGCTTTTAGAAGCCACTACATTTATCTAACATATTATATATGACATTTTAGATTGTTGAACAAGCTATTATATTTCACCAATACCAAGATGACGCAAGACTTGTAAAAAGGTTGTTCGGCCATGTCGAAATCGGCATGGCGTACAGTGCGCCGAAACGTACGGAACTAGTTAATCAACTAAAAATGAAAGAAAACTACTAAACACAATTCAAACAAGACAAATGAGAATTTGGGGGCATGTTAAAAGACACAGTAGGCTACTAAATGTAATCTTGGAAGGAAAAACAGAAGGGTAAAAGAAAGAGGCATTTTAAAACTAACATGGACGAGTAACATTAAAAGATGGGCAAGTCAGATAATGATAACATGCACTATCAAAGCAAGAGATACAGTTGAACGACGCTCCATGGTAGCCAATCTTCACGAATGATGAATTGATGGGGAGACAGCACTTAATTATTTTTAAAAAAACAGCAACATAGTGGATGATAACTATATAATTCTGGTTAAACGGGGGAGAGAAAGACCTAGAAAAAGGTGGATGTAGGAAGATCTAGAAGAAGGTGGATGTAGGAAGATCTAGAAAAAGGTGGGTGTAGGAAGATCTAGAAGAAGGTGGATGTAGGAAGATCTAGAAGAAGGTGGATGTAGGTAGATCTAGAAGAAGGTGGATGTAGGAAGATCTAGAAGAAGGTGGATGTAGGTAGATCTAGAAGAAGGTGGATGTAGGTAGATCTAGAAGAAGGTGGGTGTAGGAAGACCTACAAGAAGGTGGATGTAGGAAGATCTAGAAGAAGGTGGGTGTAGGAAGACCTACAAGAAGGTGGATGTAGGAAGATCTAGAAGAAGGTGGATGTAGGTAGATCTAGAAGAAGGTGGATGTAGGAAGATCTAGAAGAAGGTGGGTGTAGGAAGACCTACAAGAAGGTGGATGTAGGAAGATCTAGAAGAAGGTGGATGTAGGTAGATCTAGAAGAAGGTGGGTGTAGGTAGATCTAGAAGAAGGTGGATGTAGGTAGATCTAGAAGAAGGTGGGTGTAAGTAGATCTAGAAGAAGGTGGGTGTAGGAAGACCTACAAGAAGGTGGATGTAGGTAGATCTAGAAGAAGGTGGATGTAGGTAGATCTAGAAGAAGGTGGGTGTAGGTAGATCTAGAAGAAGGTGGATGTAGGTAGATCTAGAAGAAGGTGGGTGTAGGTAGATCTAGAAGAAGGCGGATGTAGGTAGATCTAGAAGAAGGTGGATGTAGGTAGATCTAGAAGAAGGTGGATGTAGGAAGATCTAGAAGAAGGTGGATGTAGGTAGATCTAGAAGAAGGTGGGTGTAGGAAGACCTACAAGAAGGTGGGTGTAGGAAGATCTAGAAGAAGGTGGGTGTAGGAAGACCTACAAGAAGGTGGATGTAGGTAGATCTAGAAGAAGGTGGATGTAGGAAGATCTAGAAGAAGGTGGGTGTAGGAAGACCTACAAGAAGGTGGATGTAGGAAGATCTAGAAGAAGGTGGATGTAGGAAGATCTAGAAGAAGGTGGGTGTAGGAAGATCTAGAAGAAGGTGGGTGTAGGAAGACCTACAAGAAGGTGGATGTAGGTAGATCTAGAAGAAGGTGGATGTAGGTAGATCTAGAAGAAGGTGGGTGTAGGTAGATCTAGAAGAAGGTGGATGTAGGTAGATCTAGAAGAAGGTGGATGTAGGTAGATCTAGAAGAAGGTGGATGTAGGTAGATTTAGAAGAAGGTGGATGTAGGTAGATTTAGAAGAAGGTGGATGTAGGTAGATCTAGAAGAAGGTGGGTGTAGGTAGATCTAGAAGAAGGCGGATGTAGGTAGATCTAGAAGAAGGTGGATGTAGGAAGATCTAGAAGAAGGTGGATGTAGGTAGATCTAGAAGAAGGTGGGTGTAGGAAGACCTACAAGAAGGTGGGTGTAGGAAGATCTAGAAGAAGGTGGGTGTAGGAAGACCTACAAGAAGGTGGATGTAGGAAGATCTAGAAGAAGGTGAATGTAGGTAGATCTAGAAGAAGGTGGATGTAGGAAGATCTAGAAGAAGGTGGGTGTAGGAAGATCTAGAAGAAGGTGGATGTAGGAAGATCTAGAAGAAGGTGGATGTAGGAAGATCTAGAAGAAGGTGGGTGTAGGAAGATCTAGAAGAAGGTGGGTGTAGGAAGACCTAGAAGAAGGTGGATGTAGGTAGATCTACAAGAAGGTGGATGTAGGTAGATCTAGAAGAAGGTGGATGTAGGTAGATCTAGAAGAAGGTGGATGTAGGTAGATCTAGAAGAAGGTGGATGTAGGTAGATCTAGAAGAAGGTGGATGTAGGTAGATTTAGAAGAAGGTGGATGTAGGTAGATTTAGAAGAAGGTGGATGTAGGTAGATTTAGAAGAAGGTGGATGTAGGTAGATCTAGAAGAAGGTGGATGTAGGTAGATCTAGAAGAAGGTGGATGTAGGTAGATCTAGAAGAAGGTGGGTGTAGGTAGATCTAGAAGAAGGTGGGTGTATGATGTCACAGATAATTTGGGACTGACTGCTACTGAAGCTGGACTTTTCGTTCTGGACTGAGAAAACCTTTACATGATAACTGCAATGGCAGTGACAATATGTTGCTGCTACCCATATGTTCCTGCTACCAGTATGTTCCTGCTACCCATATGCTCCTGCTACTCATATGTTCCTGCTACCCTTATGTTCCTGCTACTCATATGTTCCTGCTACTCATATGTTCCTGCTACCCATATGTTCCTGCTACACATATGTTCCTGCTACTCATATGTTCCTGCTACTCATATGTTCCTGCTACTCATATGGCCACAAGAAAATAATTTCCTCCTGATGCGCTATCCTATCTCTGTGAACTCTCCTATGGTATCCTCGTTACTGTCTTTAGCTGTCCACTGCGAGCTCACAAATTCCTCTATAAAACCAGATCTAAGAGGCCTCTTATTGACTTCTGTCCTGGATTCACTTTCACATGCTAGACTTTTAATGAATTAATTCAGTCATTGATCCACTATTCATTTTTCCCTCCAGCCGAAGACGTTATATAGGGTAGACGTTATGGTTCTCCTCAATGACGATTTCTTGCTAGTTCTTGTCTTGATTGTTTTTTAGTTCCATAATTGAGCCTTTCTTATTAATTGTTCAGTGTTGTATTTATTTTGGCCTGCCTTGTTTTGTTTAACCAAATGGTATTCACATGATGGCCTGCTGGGGATGTCATTTTTCATTCTTTTGAGCGTATAACCGATGGATATATATTTCCATCGCCATCTTTTTATAATAAAGTTCAACGCGTATTCTTGTTTAGACTCGTCTCTTATCATTTTGTTAGAAATGTATTCTCTCCAGCTTATGTTTGAGATTCTTCAGACACATTTGTCATTCATGCATTTAATTCCCTTTCTGTGAGGATTTCCAACATTCACATCCGTATGTTAGCACTGGTATTACAGAGGATTTGAAAAATCTACATTTTGCATGTCAGATTTAAGCCCTGAATTACCCCGATAAACTCTTTTGTTTTACTTTATATAGAAAGATTGGTGATTTTTTTTCTATTCATTGTTGGGATTCAAGCTTTGCTAGCTGTTCTAAGTCTCACATCTGCGATCGTATTATGACGTTCAAGGTTTATGTAATCATTGTTTATTGTATAAAGTTTGTATAGTCTGCTTGCAATATATACTTCACGTGCTGTTTCTTTCTCCTTTTAGAATACCTGTTGCTGACAATACCTGACAGTGTTCAGGAAAGTGGAGACGTATTACATTGTGTCCGGATTCATTATTTTCTTTTATTGTCTGTCGATTTCTGAATGTCTTTGTCCTATTTCATAGGCAGTTACTTAATTCCAATAGTCAGCTAGGCGAGAGAAGGTCAGCCACGTTTAGAACAGTCAATTACTAGAAAGTTGGAGGCGAGAGAAGGTCACCCACGTTTAGAACAGTCAATTACTAGAAAGTTGGAGGCGAGAGGAGGTCAGCCACGTTTAGAACAGTCAATTACTAGAAAGTTGGAGGCGAGAGGAGGTCAGCCACGTTTAGAACAGTCAATTACTAGAAAGTTGGAGGCGAGAGAAGGTCAGCCACGTTTAGAACAGTCAATTACTAGAAAGTTGGAAGCAAGAGAAGGCCAGCCACGTTTAGAACAGTCAATTACTAGAAAGTTGGAGGCGAGAGAAGGTCAGCCACGTTTAGAACAGTCAATTACTAGAAAGTTGGAGGCGAGAGAAGGTCAGCCACGTTTAGAACAGTCAATTACTAGAAAGTTGGCAGTAGAGGTCGAAAGTGCTAACAATTTAGCAGGCTGAACTGGGAACTTTGATGTCAAACACACAAAGAAATTGTTAGACGTCAATTTGACAAACTCTTAAGTTATAAAAAGGTCTTCGTCAGGGTCATTTGAAAATGAAGAAAACATAATACCAGTGGGATTTTAGTCTTGTGTTTGATAACGGAAACAGTCATTGGCAGAATCCAAGTGGGGCAGCAACTACACTTTTAATTATTTGCAGTTTGAGAGGCTGACCTTGACAGTGCTTTAAGTCTGACCAATTCAGCATTCCTACCTTGACCTTAGTCAATTTTTAAATTCTCTCTCTCTCTCTCTCTCTGTCGAGAGTCCGCTATCTGCCAGCTCCTATGATGTCTTCTGAATCCGTTCGGAATGAATGGACTATCAGTTCTTGCCCCTTATCGACGATGTGCCTTTCTTCTTCGTTGCACCTATTAAGCTGTTTCTTAATTATTGATAATGTTAACGTCATCAAACAAACGACCCGTTATCAACAGATCTCTCGTCAGGAGTATACGAAAGGAGGAACAATGAAAAAAAAATGCGGAATGTTAGAATACGAAGTTTAAATTCTACGACACAAAAGAAACCGAGATAACCACTTATCAGATTTAGCGGGAAACACTTGATTATGTTAACTTAAAAGATACCAGACAGCTTAAGAGAATGGCCTTGCAGAAAGTCAACAACAGAAATGATAAATAACTGTCGAGATCGAAAGTTGTGGACAGACATGATCACCTACGCCAGCGGGTCCGGTACTTGATGATGATCATCTAACCTGTACCTGTTGCAGCATGGCAGCTCTTGTGAAGTTTTCTCTGTCCTCGGCCAGATGGCCATCTTCTGTAGCAGCCAGTCCCAGCTCATCTGTGATATCTTACGTCCATATTCTTCTAGGCGACCCTCGATCGTTTGGGAATTATGGTCTCCATAGCTGTCTTCTCTAGATGCTATTTATCATCATCATCATTGAGTGCCGTCTCCGTATCGAAGGTTGACTACCATGGAGCGCCATTCCACTCTGTCTCTTGCTGTGATGGTACAGATTGTCATAGGTTGACTTGTCCATCTTTTGATGTTACTCGTCCATGTTAGTCTTTGTCTGCCCCTGCCTCTTTTGCCTTGTATTTTCCCTTTTAGTTGGCTGTTGTGTCTTTGAACTTGCCCCCAAAATTTCATTTGTCTTGTTCTAATTGTATTTAGTAGTTCTCTTTTCGTTTTTAGTTTTTATAAAACTTTATCGTTTTTTTTTCTTTTCTTTTCCATCCAATTCTACCTATATCGATTATATGAATCGCCATTGATAAAATCCACGTGTTGGCAACATAGTCTACTTCATGTGCTGCAATCATCAACATCAAATATTCGATTGAAATAACACACTTTCGATTTAGTATAATTAAATTGTTGATATCTGCTAGAAGGGATGTGCGATTGTTTGTAGTGTAAAGATCAGGACTTATGTTAAGTGCGGTCATATCGTGATGTTCTTATTGGACCTATATAATTAACTTACAAATATGTATATATAATCATCTTCTTCTTTCCTTCCTCATTTGCATTTCAGCGTCGAGGGGAGATATAATTTGCGGTCTTTTGCGCTTCTGTTCACCTCTGCTGCTGTTGTTTCCTAGTGTTTCTAATATATTCCATCAATCCATCTTTTTCGTAGTTGACCCTTGGGTGTTCTCGCAACGTTTATTGTATTATGTGTTGTGCTTTGATCTTTCTGCTTTGCCACGTGGCCAAACCATTTTATCTGTTGTTTCGTTATATATTCTATAAAAAAGTAAAGTAAAGTACCCCCCGTCACGCCGAGTGGCGTATAGGGAAATATGGTGTTAGTGACCCTATATTTTACAGACCTTCAGCACATGATTTTTGGGTAATGTGGTCGGTATTGCGCCCGTTTATATATTCTATGGCAGGGGTTAATCCTAGCTTTTTTTTTCTCTCAGTTTTTCATTTTTAATATTATCTCAGGCTGTTTCCTGTCATTCGTCTAACACATTTAATCTGTGTAGAGGTTATTTTCTTATTATTCTTGCATCTAGGATCCTGGACTGGTATTGGTAACACAACTTTGGGATGAAGATTGTATTGCAGAGTGCCCATTTTGACACTGAAGTTGTTTCCTAGTTGGACAATAGTGGTGATAGCTGTCCAATGATTTAACAAGCTTTGCTGCACCTCGAGTCTATTTCTGCTGTTCGTGAATTGTCGTTTGTCGCTAGACTTCCTAGGTATTTAAATTCCTCTACCTTGTTTGAGTTGTCTGCCGTCCATATATATATATATATATATATATATATATATATATATATATATATATATATATATATATATATATATATATAACCTGTTTGTTTCATTTACTGCACCCACTTTGTGCCGTGCTGAAGTGACATCTTTTTCTCATAGACTCCTGTTAGTGCCACCAGAGTTCACTAAGAGAATCAGTGTACGATCAATTTGTTTTAGTCATCTCATCTCAGATATCCAAACTGTCGTCCAATGTTTGGTGGCTCCCATAAAGTAGAGAGAAAGAAAGACCCACGTCACACTGTGACGCAACATATATGCAGTGTTAGTGACCGTATTTTATGGACACAGTTGACACATTGGGAGAAATATTGTCAGTACTTTTTCTTTCTTCCTTCCTTTCTTTCTTTCTTTATTTATTTCTTTCGTTCGTTTGTTCCTTCCTTCTTTCTTTCTTTTAGGAAGGATGATTGGGGGAATCTTGGTGACCATTTCAGTTTAATTAACCCTAAATCCTGGAAGCCGCCAGCCATGATTGTAGCAACTGACCTTTTAGACGAGTTCACTAGCTCTTCTGCTTTACTGTGTTTTCATGGTTAGATCACAACAAACTCACAAATGTCTCTTACTCACATGGATAGGCTAAAACAAAAACTCACAAATGTCTCTTACTCACATGGATAGGCTAAAATAAAAACTCACAAATGTCTCTTACTCACATCGATTGGGCCAAAACAAAAACTCACAAATGTTTCTTACTCACATGGATAGGCTAAAACAAAAACTCACAAATGTTTCTTACTCACATGGATAGACTAAAACAAAACTCATAGATGTCTCTTACACACATGGATAGACTAAAACAAAAACTCACAGATATCTCTTACTCACATGGATTGGGCCAAACAAAAACTCACAAATATCTCTTAATCACATAGATAGGCTAAAACAAAAAAAAACTCACAAATGTCTCTTACTCATATGGATTGGTCTGAAACAAAACTCACAAATTTTTCTTACTCACATGGATTGGTCTGAAACAAAAACTCACAAATGTTTCTTACTCACATGGATTGGTCTGAAACAAAAACTCACAAATGTCTCTTACTCACATGGATTAGAATGAAACAAAAACTCACAAATGTCTCTTACTCACATGGATTGGTCTGAAACAAAAACTCACAAATGTTTCTTACTCACATGGATTGGTCTGAAACAAAAACTCACAAATGTTTCTTACATGGAAATACCAGAAGAAAAAAACTCACAAATGTCTTTCACTCACATGGATATGCCAAAACCAATTCACAAAGGTCTCGCTCAGATTACATGGACTCGTTCAAAGCCGCGTAAAACCCAACAAGGCCTGTTGTTGTCCAGCTTGAGAGCCGCTTTATTTTTGTTTCTGGTTTTGTATCCTTAGACTTCGAGCATAGCGGAGCCTGGTGTTTCTCCGATGTTTGCTTCAGGATTGGGAGCAAGCATCCAAAACAAATGTTTGATCCTTAACCAAAGAACGGCCAGTAAGGGAAATATCATTTCTCGGTTTGGGCGACTAG
The DNA here is from genome assembly GCA_032433765.1 of Megaustenia siamemsis. NCBI lineage: Eukaryota > Metazoa > Mollusca > Gastropoda > Stylommatophora > Ariophantidae > Megaustenia > Megaustenia siamemsis. The sequence goes on from JAVIAB010000126.1 coordinate 41,955,810, forward strand.
TGTGCAAGGTCAGGCGAAATGTGAACAGTCACAGAAAAGATATGACTAGTGTGACTGGTTTTGGACGAGTTTTGATTGAATGTATGGAGGTATCTCTATCTGAAATGATAATGGTCTTGGCGATCCTCTTACATTCCTTTGATTTAGTTACATAGACGAAGTGTGTGGGAATAGCGACGTTCTTAATGTAGACTTTTAAATAGATTAATTTATATGGTTATCAATTAATATAAATAAATAGGGCATCAATTATATCTTATATACAGCTGCGCACTTTGCCCCTTTTAAAACTCAAATCTATGTTTGTTTGATGGTCAAGTAGTGTGGGCTTGATTTAGGAAATCTTAACTGTTTCATGTTTTATTGTATGTGACTTGATGCAATTTTGGTTCAAACGCGTGTTGAATCAAGTGTTGATTAGCACATTTTATGATTTCATATTCCTGAAAATATGTTTATATATGTTGGACAGTCTTCACTAAGTGCACCAGTCTGTGGTCATTGTTTTTCTCAATATCAGTCTTGTTTTCAAATAGTAATTGAAGTAAAGAGCCCCGTCACGACAAGTGGCGTATAGGGAATATGATGTTAGTGACCATAATTTTTAGACATTCGGCTCATGATTTTTTGGACTAATATGGTCGGTATTACGCCCGTGCTGCTTTATTTTCCCAGAAAAAAAAATCGGGTGCCCATTTAAGGCTGGGTGAATCCGGAAGTCATCGAACAGGGTCGAACCCGACCTCTCGTTCTTTGTAGTCCAGTTCACTAACCTCTGAGCTATCGTGGCTCCCTTTTTATCAAATCATACCCCTCCTGTATTAAGTTCCTCTCGGATCTATAGAACACATCTGTGCATCATTCATGTTTACTGAAATTCATAACATATTTTCACATCACTTCCTGCGCGTGTTCATCTACCTGAGATACTTTATCGTGAGGAGGCCGAATGAAGCTGAGTTCTTTCTGATGTGAATCAGCGGAGACTTTTCAGCGAAAGGCGAAAATAAACTTTGTAACACCACCAGATATAACAATCCCCCCTCCCCCATAAAAAAAAGAAAAGGTTAAATAAAATTTGAGTGGCTTTTTTTAACATTTTCTGAAACTGAAGAGCTCGCAGGCTCGTTTCTGTCCGTGACCTGTGAGGTAGAAAACATTCGCCGCGTTACACATTGAGGTTCCTGTGCTGTCCAGGTGTGCTGAGGTGTCTACTCGGCAGACAAATAACAAATATTCATTAGTTGTGTGTCTGGTTGGTTGGTCCATGTTGGAATCACGTTGCAGTAAAAGTAAATAATAAATATACCGAGGCACAGAAAACACACATGCGACGAAACTAAGAGAATATATTAATTATTATCAATACCATACCTACTGGCGTAGATGATCATGTCTTTCCGCAACCGTTTGTCTCGACAGTCGTTTATAATTTCACTTCCTGACTTACCATTCTCTTAAACTGTCTTGTAACTTTCTGTCTGTGTTTTATTCCTCTTCCTTCAGTTTTTCAACATTTTACATTTCCCAGTTGTTACTCATGATCAACACATGTTGATATATATCCTCCTGATGTTGATAATCAACTTTTATTTGTCTCTTCCTCCCCCCCCCCCCCCAATTTCGAGCGTCACTGTTAATGTAGCTATTCATCTAAATTCTCTGCAATATTCTGGAAAACTCTCTCTGTGTGTTCACCAAAAATGATTTTTTTGCTGTCATTTTTTTTGTCCATGATCCACTGCCATATATAAAAACAATCAGTACATGCCGCCGAAAAAGCTATTATTTTCATTATTTATCAAAGATGATTCCGTAATCTAAGAATTTTTTTCTAATAAGATGCATCCTTTGTTGAAATGTTTCCGTATCTCACCTCAGCTGTGCATCTCCTAGGTAAATCTATTGTTATCGTTTTAGGTGTATGAATGTGTAGTTAAATGAAACATAACTCAGCTTTGGTTACATACCTCGTTCTTCCTGGTGCGTTTTGATCAGAGTACTATCTTGTTATTATTCGCCCAGCCATTATAGATAGGCAAACGAAAATATATGTTTAATTTTGTTAGGACACGACAAAAGGTCCTCTCTCATACTCGACAAATGGAACGTTAGGACACTGCAAAAAGTCCCCTCTCATACTCGACACATGAAACGCTAGGACACGACAAAATGTGATCTCTTATACTCGACACATGGAACGCTAGAACACGACAAAATGTGATCTCTTATACTCGACACATGGAACGCTAGAACACGACAAAATGTGATCTCTTATACTCGACACATGAAACGCTAGGACACGACAAAATGTGATCTCTTATACTCGACACATGGAACGCTAGAACACGACAAAATGTGATCTCTTATACTCGACACATGAAACGCTAGGACACGACAAAATGTGATCTCTTATACTCGACACATGGAACCCTAGAACACGACAAAAAGTACCCTCTCATACTCGACACATGAAACGCTAGGGCACGACAAAAAGTCATCGCTTATACTCGATACATGGAACGCTAGGACACGACAAAATGTCCTCTCTTATGCTCGATACATGGAACGCTAGGACACGACAAATGTCCTCTCTTATGCTCGATACATGGAACGCTAGGACACGACAAAATGTCCTCTCTTATGCTCGATACATGGAACGCTAGGACACGACAAAATGTCCTCTCTTATGCTCGATACATGGAACGCTAGGACACGACAAAAAGTCTATCTCATACTCGACACATGGAACGCTAGGACACGACTAAAAGTACTCTCTCATACTCGATACATGGAACGCTAAGACACGGCAAAAGGTCCTCTCTCATGCTCGACTCATGTAACGTTATGACACTGCAATTAGTACTCTCTTATACTCGACACATGGAACGTTAGGACTATGTCCTAGATTAATCACATTGGCAGATTCAGTCCCGAGAAACATTGCTATGTAAGACATCATCCAGTATATGTCACTACTTACATACAGTATTTACAAGCTTCTTCTTTCCTCCTCATTTGCCTTTCATCGTCGAAAGGAGTATTTGCGGTCTTTTGCTTTTCTGTTCGCCGCAGCTACTGTTTTGTCTCATAGTATTTCTAATATTCCATCAATCCGTCTGTTTCGTGGTCGGTCCTTGGGTCTAGTGTTCTCGCAACGTTTATTGAGGCTCGTTGTGTTGTATTTTGATCTTTCTGCCTTGCCACATGGCCAAACCATTTATCTGTTGTTTCTTTATATATTTTATGGCGGGGATTATTCCTAGCTTTTTTCTTAGTTCTTCATTTGTGACCTTATCTCTCAGGCTGTTACCTGTTATTCGTCTAACACATTCATCTCAGTAGTGGTTATTTTTCTTATTGTTTTTCATCTAGGGCCCACGACTGACACTGGTAGCACAACGTTGGGATTAAGATTGTATTGTAATGTGCCTGTTTTGCCTTTACAGTTATTTCCTAGTTTTGTATTAGTGATGATAGCTGTCCAATGATTTCACAAGCGTTGTTGCATTTTGAGTCTATTTCTGCTGTTTGTGAATTGTTGTTTGTCACTAAACTTACTATGCATTTAAATCCCTCTACTTGTTTTAGATGTCTGCCGTCTATAGTTACTGGGTCTGGTGTTCTCGCAACGTTTATTGAAGGCTCGTTGTGTTGTGTTTTCATCTTTCTACCTTCTCACATGACCAAACCATTTTATCTGTTGTTTCTTTATATATTCTATGGCGGGGATTATTCCTAACTTTTTTCTCATTTCTTCCTAGACTTCATAGACGTCTGTAACCATTACTCACCATAACTTGGAGTGTACACCACACCCCACCCCACTACTAGCTCCTGGCATACATCAACACGACACTTAACTGACCAACGTACAGTGTAATCTGTGACAACACAGATCATGACAGAGATCATTGGTCTTTGACCAAATTGTCTATTTTCTGTAATTAAAAGAAGTTTCTTTCTTTGCTTATCAGAGCTGATCTCGGAACATGTAAAACGCGTCCATTGACATGGTGAAATAAGAGCAAAACTATCCCTAAAGTATACATCTCTCCGTGAAGTATAATATATAAATCTCTCCGTGAAGTATAATATATAAATCTCTCCGTGAAGTATAAATGTATAAATCTTTCCATATTAAACCCAAGCAGTTGGAGGTGAGGAGGCCAGTGCTCTTCCCCTTTCTTAATCTTCCCCAACTCATTGAACCAGGCCCCGTCCATCAATGAACTGCTAAGGTAGTGCGTTATCGCTTAGTCTACTGAAGCTGTTAAGCTAGATTTAAAAAAGAAAGAAAGAAAACATTCATCTGTTGGTGTAAACTGATGAGAGTTTGCTATTATTTATTTACAATTTTAGTAGATTTATGTCGTCGAGATATGATGAAACAGGACGTGCCAAAATGTTGTGGAGCGTACGAAGTCACATTTCTATAAGTAACAGCGACATTTTGGCATTTAATCTAGTTTTTGAAATGCCATGAGTTTGGTGAGAGTTGTGTTACAAATGACATTGTTATGAAATAAATAGCCACTTTGGACATATAGAAATGTGGAGGTTGGTGGAGTAAATGAACTTGTCAATTTTAAAATAGAAATGTGGAGTTGGTGGAGTAAATGAACCTGCCAATTTTAAAATAGAAATGTGGAGCTGGTGGAGTAAATGAACCTGCCAATTTTAAAATAGAAATGTGGAGGTTGGTGGAGTAAATGAACTTGCCAATTTTAGAGTAGAAATGTGGATTTGGTGGAGTAAATGAACTTGCCAATTTTAGAGTAGAAATGTGGATTTGGTGGAGTAAATGAACTAGCCAATTTTAGAGGAGAAATGTGGATTTGGTGGAGTAAATGAACTAGCCAATTTTAGAGTAGAAATGTGGATTTGGTGGAGTAAATGAACCTGCCAATTTTAGAGTAGAAATGTGGAGTTGGTGGAGTAAATGAACTTGCCAATTTTAGAGTAGAAATGTGGATTTGGTGGAGTAAATGAACCTGCCAATTTTAGAGTAGAAATGTGGAGGTTGGTGGAGTAAATGAACCTGCCAATTTTAGAGTAGAAATGTGGAGGTTGGTGGAGTAAATAAACCTGCCAATTTTAGAGTAGAAATGTGGAGTTGGTGGAGTAAATGAACCTGCCAATTTTAGAGTAGAAATGTGGAGTTGGTGGAGTAAATGAACCTGCCAATTTTAGAGTAGAAATGTGGAGTTGGTGGAGTAAATGAACCTGCCAATTTTAGAGTAGAAATGTGGAGTTGGTGGAGTAAATAAACCTGCCAATTTTAGAGTAGAAATGTGCAGTTGGTGGAGTAAATAAACTTGCCAATTTAGAGTAGAAATGTGGAGTTGGTGGAGTAAATGACCTGCCAATTTTAGAGTAGAAATGTGGAGTTGGTGGAGTAAATAAACCTGCCAATTTTAGAGTAGAAATGTGGAGTTGGTGGAGTAAATGAACCTGCCAATTTTAGAGTAGAAATGTGGAGTTGGTGGAGTAAATAAACTTGCCAATTTTAGAGTAGAAATGTGGAGTTGGTGGAGTAAATAAACTTGCCAATTTTAGAGTAGAAATGTGGAGTTGGTGGAGTAAATAAACCTGCCAATTTTAGAGTAGAAATGTGGAGTTGGTGGAGTAAATAAACTTGCCAATTTTAGAGTAGAAATGTGGAGTTGGTGGAGTAAATGAACCTGCCAATTTTAGAGTAGAAATGTGGAGTTGGTGGAGTAAATAAACCTGCCAATTTTAGAGTAGAAATGTGGAGTTGGTGGAGTAAATAAACCTGCCAATTTTAGAGTAGAAATGTGGAGTTGGTGGAGTAAATAAACCTGCCAATTTTAGAGTATAAATGTGCAGTTGGTGGAGCAAATAAACTTGCCAATTTTAGAGTAGAAATGTGGAGTTGGTGGAGTAAATGAACCTGCCAATTTTAGAGTAGAAATGTGGAGTTGGTGGAGTAAATAAACCTGCCAATTTTAGAGTAGAAATGTGCAGTTGGTGGAGTAAATAAACCTGCCAATTTTAGAGTAGAAATGATAAGTGAAGCTAATATTTAATTATCATCGTCACGTGCCATGCCTGCTGGCGTAGGTGATCATGTCACTCCACGACTTTCGATCTCGACAACTATTTATCATCTCTGTTGTTGACCTTCTGCCATGCCATTCTGTTCAGCTGGAGACAAATAATAATAAATGAATATTATTATAGAGGGAAACTTCCGAGGCGATAGATCAGCGAATCAATTCAGAGGAAAAGGTATGTTCACAGCACTCAAAAAAGGTGCCGATGAGTTAAAAGAAATGTTAGACATTATAGTGTAGCAAAGCAAAAACAACTGACTCAGCCTTAATAACTTAAAGACAGAAGTAATGGTAGCAACAAAGAAAAAGACATCACCTCAATGCACAAAAAGGCTAGTGGAAAAATATTAAAGCAGGTAATTGAATTTAAGTATCTGGGAACAATTGTGAGCTCGGATGGTAGATTTACAACAGAGGTGAGATGCAGAATGGCTCAGGCGATAGCAGCTTTCCGAAAAATGATTTCATTTCTGATTGGTGTAAACATGAATCCTCTGACATGAATCACATTCTCTTAAGCTGTCTGGTATCTTTTCTCCTTGTTTTCCTCTATCTATTCGTCCCTCATTTTCCCCAGTTGTCACAATATATTCCAACCGTTCCCTTCTCATTGCATGACCAAAAATTATGATTGTTTCTTCCTAATATTGGAAATCAGCATTCCCTTTGCTTTGGCCTCTTTCAGAACGTTTTATTACTCTACTTAGCTTCCGTGGCATTCTCAAAATTATTCTGTAAAACCACATTTCTCCCTCCTCCACCCTCCCCCCCCCCAACCCATCCCAACCACCCCCACCTCAGATGACTCAACTATTAAACTTACAATAGTGAATATTTAGATGGGCATTATTTCTTAACATTTTTTTGCACTCTCGTCTTTTCTATTTTCAAGTCACATTTTATATCTTTCGTACACAATACGAAAACCAGACATAAGTATTAATATCATCCGCCTCAGTAAGACTGAGCACTCAATGCCACATATCCTGCTGTAAAAAAGAAGCAGGATAGAAGGGTTATTGGCTTAAACTGCTTAGGGTTAGAGTAGTGTATTTTTGAGGCATTAGATAGTGCAAATCCTGGAGGTAATTGAAGTAAGGTTTTACAGTATTATCTGCTAGACTCTAGGGAGTGAAAGAGTACATTAGTAGTTGAGAATGAAAACCTTAGAAGCGCGCAAGGCGATTACATCGAGATGTTCTGGTTTCGTTATGAGGATTCTATCTCTAAAGAAAGCAATGTTTTACACATGCTGGATGTGGAACAATCGATAAGGTCTAACCCACTGACACGTGGAGACTTCGATCGGTGATGCTAGCGATGTGTTGTCTTGTGATGCCTAGATCACGGGGATGGAGGGGGAATGTGTTGTCTTGTGATGCCTAGATCACGGGGATGGAGGGGGGAATGTGTTGTCTTGTGATGCCTAGATCAAGGGGATGGAGGGGGGAATGTGTTGTCTTGTGATGCCTAGATCAAGGGGATGGAGGGGGGGATGTGTTGTCTTGTGATGCCTAGATCAAGGGGATGGAGGGGGGAATGTGTTGTCTTGTGATGCCTAGATCAAGGGGATGGAGGGGGGGATGTGTTGTCTTGTGATGCCTAGATCAAGGGGATGGAGGGGGGGATGTGTTGTCTTGTGATGCCTAGATCAAGGGGATGGAAGGGGAATGTGTTGTCTTGTGATGCCTAGATCAAGGGGATGGAGGGGGAATGTTTTGTCTTGTGATGCCTAGATCAAGGGGATGGAGGGGGGGGGGGATGTGTTGTCTTGTGATGCCTAGATCAAGGGATGGAAGGGGGAATGTGTTGTCTTGTGATGCCTAGATCACGGGGATGGAGGGGGGAATGTGTTGTCTTGTGATGCCTAGATCAAGGGGATGGAGGGGGGAATGTGTTGTCTTGTGATGCCTAGATCAAGGGGATGGAGGGGGGAATGTGTTTGTCTTGTGATGCCTAGATCAAGGGGATGGAGGGGGGAATGTGTTGTCTTGTGATGCCTAGATCAAGGGGATGGAGGGGGAATGTGTTGTCTTGTGATGCCTAAATCACGGGGATGGAGGGGGAATGTGTTGTCTTGTGATCCCTAGATCAAGGGATGGAGGGGGGAATGTGTTGTCTTGTGATGCCTAGATCAAGTGGATGGAGGGGGGAATGTGTTGTCTTGTGATGCCTAGATCAAGTGGATGGAGGGGGGAATGTGTTGTCTTGTGATGCCTAGATCAAGTGGATGGAGGGGGGAATGTGTTGTCTTGTGATGCCTAGATCAAGTGGATGGAGGGGGAGTGTGTTGTCTTGTGATGCCTAGATCAAAGGGATGGAGGGGGGATGTGTGTCTTGTGATGCCTAGATCAAGGGGATGGAGGGGGGAATGTGTTGTCTGTGATGCCTAGATCAAGGGGATGGAGGGGGGAATGTGTTGTCTGTGATGCCTAGATCAAGGGGATGGAGGGGGGAATGTGTTGTCTGTGATGCCTTGATCAAGGGATGAAGAGTGGCTGTGTTGTGGTGTGACGCCTAGATGAATGGATGGAGGGGGAATGTGTTGTCTTGTGATGCCTAGATCAAGGGATGGAGGGACGATGTGCTGTGTCGTGTGCTACTTAGATCAAGGGATAGAAGGTGGTTTTTTTTTTTGGGGGGGGGGGAGGGGGGGTGTTGTGCCATGTGATGCCTAGATCAAGGGATGGATGGAGGAATGTGTTGTGCCATGTGATGCCTAGATCAAGGGCTGGAGGAGCAATATGTTGTATGATGTGATCAAGGGCTGGAGGAGCAATATGTTGTATGATGTGATCAAGGGCTGGAGGAGCAATATGTTGTATGATGTGATCAAGGGCTGGAGGAGCAATATGTTGTATGATGTGATCAAGGCTGGAGGAGCAATATGTTGTATGATGTGATCAAGGGCTGGAGGAGCATATGTTGTATGATGTGATCAAGGGCTGGAGGAGCAATATGTTGTATGATGTGATCAAGGGCTGGAGGAGCAATATGTTGTATGATGTGATCAAGGGCTGGAGGAGCAATATGTTGTATGATGTGATCAAGGGCTGGAGGAGCAATATGTTGTATGATGTGATCAAGGGCTGGAGGAGCAATATGTTGTATGATGTGATCAAGGGCTGGAGGAGCAATATGTTGTATGATGTGATCAAGGGCTGGAGGAGCAATATGTTGTATGATGTGATCAAGGGCTGGAGGAGCAATATGTTGTATGATGTGATCAAGGGCTGGAGGAGCAATATGTTGTATGATGTGATCAAGGCTGGGTGTCACTGTCCTGCCACTGTCCTGCCACTGTCCTGCCACTGTCCTGCCACAGTCCTGCCACTGTCCTGCCACTGTCCTGCCACTGTCCTGCCACTGTCCTGCCACTGTCCTGTCACTGTCCTGTCACTGTGTGAAGGCTTTCTTTTGATTATAGAAATGTCGTGTATTGACGGTTGGTCAAGGGTTGTTTTGATTTTAGCTCGTTGATGTTTTGGTGGTAACATTTGCAGTACAATGATGGTAGATTGTTGATTGTTTTGGTGGTAACATTTGCAGTACAATGATGGTATATTGTTGATTGTTTTGGTGGTAACATTTGCAGTACAATGATGGTATATTGTTGATTGTTTTGGTGGTAACAGTTGCAGTACAATGATGGTATATTGTTGATTGTTTTGGTGGTAACATTTGCAGTACAATGATGGTATATTGTTGATTGTTTTGGTGGTAACATTTGCAGTACAATGATGGTAGATTGTTGATTGTTTGGTGTGGTAACATTTGCAGTACAATGATGGTAGATTGTTGATTGTTTTGGTGGTAACATTTGCAGTACAATGATGGTAGATTGTTGATTGTTTTGGTGGTAACATTTGCAGTACAATGATGGTAGATTGTTGATTGTTTGGTGGTAACATTTGCAGTACAATGATGGTAGATTGTTGATTGTTTTGGTGGTAACATTTGCAGTACAATGATGGTATATTGTTGATTGTTTTGGTGGTAACATTTGCAGTACAATGATGGTAGATTGTTGATTGTTTTGGTGGTAACATTTGCAGTACAATGATGGTAGATTGTTGATTGTTTTGGTGGTTATATTCCTGTATTGATGTTACAATGTCGGTTGTTTTTAATGGTAGAACTTTGCGTGTTTTGATGATTGAAAGTTTGCTGTTTTGATGGTTGATTTTGGGTTGTTTAAATTATAAAAAAAGTAATTAGCTTTTTATGTGGTAGTCATGAATATTTTTATTTTGTCGGCAGATGTTTGATTTTTGTTGGTGATTCATCATAGGTTGTGTTAATGATAGTTTGTTGGGTCTGTTTGATAATGCATCACGGGATTTTTGATAGTTGGAGAGGGTCATTTGTTGATAAAACATAAGTTGTTTTAATAATACATGGCGGTGTAATAGATGCACCGCGATAGCTTAGTGGTTAGTGAACTGGACTACAAAGGACAAGTGGTTGCATTCGATCCTGATCGACGGCTACCGGGTTCGCACAGCCTTAAAGGGGTAACGTGTTTTTTTCTGGAAAAGTAAAGTGGTGCGGGCGTGATATTGACCCCATTACCGCATAAATCATGTGCTGAAGGTCTGTAAAATTTGTGGTCACTAACACCATATTCCCTAAACACAACTTGGCGTGACGGGGCTCTGTAATTTTTAAAAAAATATAGTAATAGATAAATGGACTCTTTTGATGATATATGTGTGTGTGTGTGTGCGTGCGTGCGTAATATATATATTAAAGATCGCGGGTTGTTTTGGTGATAGATAGAGGGGTTTGGAAACAATCGTATTTCCAAACAAATATTGTATGACGTACTTAGAGACGGAAAGAGACCAAGTTGCAGACCAGTGCTGAGATATAATGATGTTGTAGAGCTTCCTTGAGTGAATACTCTATCAGGGAATAAAGTGGAAAAATCTGGTTATAGATTGTTGTACACGGAGAACCAAAATAAAATACGACACAGCAAAGTTCAAGGCAGCGTTGTAATCAAATTCAGAAAAACAAAATGCGCAGGCGAAAGAAGACGAGACCAGGCACCACAAATACATATTGTTCATTTTGCAGTCGAACCGTTCTATCCTAAATAGGCAGATTCAGCCACAAGAGGGTCGTTCAGTAAAACAGCATCCAGCACCAGACACTAACATTTCACCAAACTAATGACTTATCATTATTGCCTGCTACCAATCGTCTGTAAAAACACCAAGGGCCATGTTTATGTATATCCAAAAGCCTTGTTTATATAAATTCAATGGCCATATATTATATAATGGTTTTATTAGTGACAGGTCATTGTTTGTTATTGGTGACTTATTTTCTTAATAGCGAAATCTGGATTGAAACACGTATTAGTTTTACTTACACATTTACCATTTCAATAATATAACATTGGGATTGGGAGGGCTATTTGCTATTATATATTTACTTATGTGATATTTTTTTTTCAGAAAAACCTAGCGCATCTAGTTTGGTCATATCACAGAGAGAGAGAGAAATTTATTATAGTTTGAGACAAGAATAGACACGCGCGAGGTACACAAAAATAAAAAAAAAATAACAGAACGGATTTAATAGTACATCAATAAAGTGCACACACAGAACAGAAGTCACGTTGTCTATTGCAGTAACCATCTACCTTCAAAATAACAGTTATCAAATCTTATGTTCTGAAGCACCTCCCAAACCTCATATTCTATGACTGCTTACCCCCTGTATTGTATAATCTGTGCTGTTATCTTCAGTAAGTTCTCCACTCTGGCTTGCCTTATTCAACGCTATTTCCACAGACATAAACATGACAGGTTGTTACTATATTTAGCTCGCTGCGCTATATTTGCATGTTTCTGCTCAACTTCAAAGATCACGTGGTATTTGATGGCCTCTGGTTAGTCATATGCCGGGCGTACAGTTTGAGAAAGATGAATATAAACTTTGTGGCTTGCTGAAGTTAACAATGAAAATGTACAAGATTGTATTTATTGAACAGTTTTCAATGGTATATGTGCATGGAATATGTACTGTCCGATAAGAATCGATGCAGTTCTGAAATTAACGATATAGTTTAAGCTACAGAACATGAACGTTGTGTTGGTACCTTCATTCGCGATTATGAGAGATAACTGCCGTCCTAATTGGCACTGTTCGAGTGCAGTAATGACGACCCTATATACAAGCACACATTCATATTGATTGTATTTCGACGGTGGACATGAATGCTCCTTCACATTTTAGCATTCACTGTTTAATTTTAGAAAGTTGGTTAAAATTATTTAAATTAAAATCGGATTTGAATGGTTTCGAATTTTGCCTTCTTTGGTAATACGACATCCGTATCCGCTATGACTCGGCGTGCAATCATATTTATATAACTTTGCGAGCCACATATTGAATGTCTTCCAGACCAACATTAATACTACAGGGTTTGGGAAATAAGTTTGATTGTTCAATGTTCACTGGTTCGTCGGTTAGGAGGTAGGTGACTTTGGTAGGGTGCTAGCTTTGGTAGGGTGCCAGCTTTGGTAGGGTGCCAGCTTGGTAGGGTGCAGCTTTGGTAGGGTGCCAGCTTTGGTAGGGTGCCAGCTTTGGTAGGGTGCAGCTTTGGTAGGGTGCCAGCTTTGGTAGGGTGCCAGCTTTGGTAGGGTGCCAGCTTTGGTAGGGTGCCAGCTTTGGTAGGGTGCCAGCTTTGGTAGGGTGCCAGCTTTGGTAGGGTGCCAGCTTTGGTACGGTGCCGGCTTGGTAGGGTGCCGGCTTTGGCAGGGTGCCGGCTTTGGCAGGGTGCCGGCTTTGGCAGGGTGCGGCTTTGGCAGGTGCCGGCTTTGGCAGGGTGCCGGCTTTGGCAGGGTGCCGGCTTTGGTAGGGTGCCGGCTTGGTACGACTCGTGATATTTCAGCTGCGATGGGGCAGTGGAACGCCTCGAACGTTTGACGTAGAGACTTTCTTTAAAAGTGGCGACAATTCAACGAAGGTTTTGACAAAGTTTCAACGAGGATCGGCATAGCTGAGTTCCTAGCCATAATTCTATAGAACCAAAAACTTTGTGGGCGTTGCATTTCCGTCGGCCGAATGTACTTTCAACAGGATGAAACAAGCTCTCATACTGCTACAGCTTCTACAGCAGTGGTCAGCAGAATGTTTTCAGGACATGTCATTTCCCGCCATTGCGATATAACATTTAGATTCTGTCGCGATCACTGGATATCTGCGACTTATGACTTATCTGTATCAATTATCTGTGAGACTCTAAAGAAAAAGGATAGAAACCATAAACAGTCGCGTCGCTTAAATAAGCGATTCGTCTCGAAATTAATGCCACCCCTTAGTAATGACTCAACAAGCGATGTAATTCACTGGCAGAATCCAAATTAACGCCACGCCCTTAGTAATGACTCAACAAGCGATGTAATTCACTGGCAGATCCAAATTAACGCCACCCCCTTAATAATGACTCAACAAGCGATGTAAATTCACTGCAGAATCCAAATTAACGCCACCCCCTTAGTAATGGCTCAACAAGCGATGTAATTCACTGGCAGAATCCAGGAGTGGCGCAAATCGTTATCATTAGGAAGGAGTCATGTTCATGAACTGAATGTTGCTCTCTGACATCTCCTCTTTCACTCCTGTAAATGCCACGATACCTGCATTCAAGAATACAATGAAACACGCTCTATCAATTCACACAACTAATTACTTTTATGTCCTTATTCGTCATCTCTTTGCTGGACCCGTTTGACCTCACATCTGTTTGATGTGACCTCACATCTGTTTGATGTGACCTCACATCTGTTTTGATGTGACCTCACATCTGTTATCTGTTTGATTTGCGACGTCTACGACAAGCTCCACTTACAACCAGCCATCTCCCACACACACACACAGATACCTAAATATATTACTATAAATATCTCAGCTTCTCGCTCAGGTAGTACTAAAACACCCACTTCTCGCTTAGGTAGTACTAAACACCCACTTATCGCTTAGGTAGTACTAAACACCCACTTCTCGCTCAGGTAGTACTAAACACCCACTTCTCGCTCAGGTAGTACTAAACACCCACTTCTCGCTCAGGTAGTACTAAACACCCACTTCTAGCTCAGGTAGTACTAAACACCCACTTCTAGCTCAGTAGTACTAAACACCCACTTCTCGCTCAGGTAGTGCTAAACACCCACTTCTCGCTCAGGTAGAACTAAAACACCCACATCTCGCTCAGGTAATACTAAACAACCCCACATCTAGCTCAGGTAATACTAAACACCCACATCTAGCTCAGGTAGTACTAAACACCACTTCTCGCTCAGGTAGTACTAAACACCCACTTCTCGCTTAGGTAGTACTAAACACCCACTTATCGCTTAGGTAGTACTAAACACCCACTTCTCGCTCAGTAGTACTAAACACCCACTTCTCGCTCAGGTAGTACTAAACACCCACTTCTCGCTCAGGTAGTACTAAACACCCACTTCTAGCTCAGGTAGTACTAAACACCCACTTCTAGCTCAGGTAGTACTAAACACCCACTTCTCGCTCAGGTAGTGCTAAACACCCACTTCTCGCTCAGGTAGAACTAAACACCCACATCTCGCTCAGGTAATACTAAACACCCACATCTAGCTCAGGTAATACTAAACACCCACATCTAGCTCAGGTAGTTACTAAACACCCACTTCTCGCTCAGGTAGTACTAAACACCCACTTCTCGCTCAGGTAGTACGTACTAAACACTTCTCGCTCAGGTAGTGAGTACTAAACACTTCTCTCTCAGGTAGTGAGTACTAAACTCTTCTCTCTCAGGTAGTGAGTACTAAACTCTTCTCTCTCAGGTAGTGAGTACTAAACTCTTCTCTCTCAGGTAGTAAGTACTAAACTCTTCTCTCTCAGGTAGTGAGTACTAAACTCTTCTCTCTCAGGTAGTAAGTACTAAACTCTTCTCTCTCAGGTAGTAAGTACTAAACTCTTCTCTCTCAGGTAGTGAGTACTAAACTCTTCTCTCTCAGGTAGTGAGTACTAAACTCTTCTCTCTCAGGTAGTGAGTACTAAACTCTTCTCTCTCAGGTAGTGAGTACTAAACTCTTCTCTCTCAGTAGTAAGTACTAAACTCTTCTCTCTCAGGTAGTGAGTACTAAACTCTTCTCTCTCAGGTAGTAAGTACAAACTCTTCTCTCTCAGGTAGTGAGTACTAAACTCTTCTCTCTCAGGTAGTGAGTACTAAACTCTTCTCTCTCAGGTAGTGAGTACTAAACTCTTCGCTCTCAGGTAGTAAGTACTAAACACTTCTCTCTCAGGTAGTGAGTACTAAACTCTTCTCTCTCAGGTAGTGAGTAGTAAACTCTTCTCTCTCAGGTAGTGAGTACTAAACTCTTCTCTCTCAGGTAGTGAGTACTAAACTCTTCTCTCTCAGTAGTGAGTACTAAACTCTTCTCTCTCAGGTAGTGAGTACTAAACACTTCTCTCTCAGGTAGTGAGTACTAAAACACTTCTCTCTCAGGTAGTGAGTACTAAACTCTTCTCTCTCAGGTAGTGAGTACTAAACACTTCTCTCTCAGTAGTGAGTACTAAACTCTTCTCTCTCAGGTAGTGAGTACTAAACACTTCTCTCTCAGGTAGTGAGTACTAAACACTTCTCTCTCAGGTAGTGAGTACTAAACACTTCTCTCTCAGGTAGTGAGTACTAAACACTTCTCTCTCAGGTAGTGAGTACTAAAACACTTCTCTCTCAGGTAGTGAGTACTAAACACTTCTCTCTCAGGTAGTGAGTACTAAACACTTCTCTCTCAGGTAGTGAGTACTAAACACTTCTCTTCAGGTAGTGAGTACTAAACTCTTCTCTCTCAGGTAGTGAGTACTAAACACTTCTCTCTCAGGTAGTGAGTACTAAACTCCCACTTCTCGCTCAGGTAGTACGTACTAAACACTTCTCGCTCATGTAGTAAGTACTAAACATCCACTTCTCGCTCAGGTAGTATGTATTAGACACTTCTCGCTCCTGTAGTAAGTACTAAACACTTCTCGCTCATGTAGTAAGTACTGAACACTTCTCGCTCAGGTAGTATGTACTAAACACTTCTCGCTCAGGTAGTATGTACTGAACACTTTTCGCTCAGGTAGTATGTACTAAACACTTCTCGCTCAGGTAGTATGTACTAAACACTTCTCGCTCAGGTAGTATGTACTAAACACTTCTCGCTCAGGTAGTATGTACTAAACACTTTTCGCTCAGGTAGTATGTACTAAACACTTCTCACTCAGGTAGTGAGTACTAAACACTTCTCTCTCAGGTAGTAAGTTCTAAACACTTCTCTCTCAGGTAGTAAGTTCTAAACACTTCTCTCTCAGGTAGTAAGTTCTAAACACTTCTCTCTCAGGTAGTAAGTTCTAAACACTTCTCTCTCAGGTAGTAAGTTCTAAACACTTCTCTCTCAGGTAGTAAGTTCTAAATACTTCTCTCTCAGGTAGTAAGTTCTAAACACTTCTCTCTCAGGTAGTAAGTTCTAAATACTTCTCTCTCAGGTAGTAAGTTCTAAACACTTCTCTCTCAGGTAGTAAGTTCTAAACACTTCTCTCTCAGGTAGTAAGTTCTAAACACTTCTCTCTCAGGTAGTAAGTTCTAAATACTTCTCTCTCAGGTAGTAAGTTCTAAACACTTCTCTCTCAGGTAGTAAGTTCTAAACACTTCTCTCTCAGGTAGTAAGTTCTAAACACTTCTCTCTCAGGTAGTAAGTTCTAAACACTTCTCTCTCAGGTAGTAAGTTCTAAACACTTCTCTCTCAGGTAGTAAGTTCTAAACACTTCTCTCTCAGGTAGTAAGTTCTAAACACTTCTCTCTCAGGTAGTAAGTTCTAAACACTTCTCTCTCAGGTAGTAAGTTCTAAATACTTCTCGCTCAGGTGGTAAGTTCTAAACACTTCTCTCTCAGGTGGTAAGTTCTAAACACTTCTCTCTCAGGTAGTAAGTTCTAAACACTTCTCTCTCAGGTAGTAAGTTCTAATACTTCTCGCTCAGGTGGTAAGTTCAAAACTCTTCTCTCTCAGGTAGTAAGTTCTAAACACTTCTCTCTCAGGTAGTGAGTACTAAACACTTCTCTCTCAGGTAGTAAGTTCTAAACACTTCTCTCTCAGGTAGTAAGTACTAAACACTTCTCTCTCAGGTAGTAAGTTCTAAACACTTCTCTCTCAGGTAGTAAGTACTAAACACTTCTCTCTCAGGTAGTAAGTTCTAAACACTTCTCTCTCAGGTAGTAAGTACTAAACACTTCTCTCTCAGGTAGTAAGTTCTAACACTTCTCTCTCAGGTAGTAAGTACTAAACACTTCTCTCTCAGGTAGTAAGTACTAAACACTTCTCTCTCAGGTAGTAAGTTCTAAACACTTCTCTCTCAGGTAGTAAGTACTAAACACTTCCCTCTCAGGTAGTAAGTACTAAACACTTCTCTCTCAGGTAGTGAGTACTAAACTCTTCTCTCTCAGGTAGTGAGTACTAAACTCTTCTCTCTCAGGTAGTAAGTACTAAACACTTCTCTCTCAGGTAGTGAGTACTAAACACTTCTCTCTCAGGTAGTAAGTACTAAACACTTCTCGCTCAGGTAGTGAGTACTAAACACTTCTCTCTCAGGTAGTAAGTACTAAACACTTCTCTCTCAGGTAGTAAGTTCTAAACTCTTCTCTCTCAGGTAGTAAGTACTGAACACTTCTCTCTCAGGTAGTGAGTACTAAACACTTCTCTCTCAGGTAGTGAGTACTAAACACTTCTCTCTCAGGTAGTAAGTACTAAACACTTCTCTCTCAGGTAGTAAGTACTAAACACTTCTCTCTCAGGTAGTAAGTACTAAACACTTCTCTCTCAGGTAGTAAGTACTAAACACTTCTCTCTCAGGTAGTAAGTACTAAACACTTCTCTCTCAGGTAGTAAGTACTAAACACTTCTCTCTCAGGTAGTAAGTACTAAATACTTCTCTCTCAGGTAGTAAGTACTAAACACTTCTCGCTCATGTAGTGAGTACTAAACTCTTCTCTCTCAGGTAGTGAGTACTAAACTCTTCTCTCTCAGGTAGTGAGTACTAAACTCTTCTCTCTCAGGTAGTGAGTACTAAACTCTTCTCTCTCAGGTTGTGAGTACTAAACACTTCTCTCTCAGGTAGTGAGTACTAAACTCTTCTCTCTCAGGTAGTGAGTACTAAACTCTTCTCTCTCAGGTAGTAAGTTCTAAATACTTCTCTCTCAGGTAGTAAGTACTAAACACTTCTCTCTCAGGTAGTGAGTACTAAACTCTTCTCTCTCAGGTAGTGAGTACTAAACACTTCTCTCTCAGGTAGTGAGTACTAAACACTTCTCTCTCAGGTAGTGAGTACTAAACTCTTCTCTCTCAGGTAGTGAGTACTAAACTCTTCTCTCTCAGGTAGTGAGTACTAAACTCTTCTCTCTCAGGTAGTGAGTACTAAACTCTTCTCTCTCAGGTAGTGAGTACTAAACTCTTCTCTCTCAGGTAGTAAGTACTAAACACTTCTCTCTCAGGTAGTGAGTACTAAACTCTTCTCTCTCAGGTAGTGAGTACTAAACTCTTCTCTCTCAGGTAGTAAGTTCTAAATACTTCTCTCTCAGGTAGTAAGTACTAAACACTTCTCTCTCAGGTAGTGAGTACTAAACACTTCTCTCTCAGGTAGTGAGTACTAAACACTTCTCTCTCAGGTAGTGAGTACTAAACTCTTCTCTCTCAGGTAGTGAGTACTAAACTCTTCTCTCTCAGGTAGTGAGTACTAAACTCTTCTCTCTCAGGTAGTGAGTACTAAACTCTTCTCTCTCAGGTAGTGAGTACTAAACTCTTCTCTCTCAGGTAGTGAGTACTAAACTCTTCTCTCTCAGGTAGTGAGTACTAAACTCTTCTCTCTCAGGTAGTAAGTTCTAAATACTTCTCGCTCAGGTGGTACTAAACACTATTCTTCCCACACATCATATGATCACGCTTACTCCTTGACCTCTTACACTTTCACGAGGAATGCTCGTTCCGTGAATGACTTCCGAGTTCCTCTAACCACAAGACGGGTTCAAATGTTTCACACAGTATTCCCGTGCAGCAATCACCCCCCTTGTTTTCCTTAGGAATTTACCCCGACCCGATGAGTGTAAATTATACACCGTCTGCGGTTATTTTCAGCACTTTCCGTTTATTTATAGCAGCCCCGGAGACCGTTATAATGAAGGTCTCAATTCAAATAACAAACGTATGCTCGCTCGGATCCGCCTCGAGCTGTGCCTTAATGAGATGAAGCAAGAACACGTGCTTGTAGCCGGTAAAGTGGTTCAGGAAATACAGTAGCTATGTAGCAGGTGATGGAGGACAAGGTGTAGTGGCGGTAGACGATATTCTCTTCCGTAGGCAAGAGTGGCATACCTGGAAGTCATTGAGACGGAAGGTCGATATAGTGTGTTAGATGTGTCCGAGTATTAAACTATTTGTTTTTGTTCAAATTCTTCCTTCCTTCCTTCCTTCCTTCCTTCCTTCCTTCCTTCCTTCCTTCCTTCCTTCCTTCCTTCCTTCTTCCTTCCTTCCTTCCTTCCTTCCTTCCTTCCTTCCTTCCTTCCTTCTTCCTTCCTTCCTTCCTTCCTTCCTTCCTTCCTTCCTTCCTACCTTCCTTCCTTCCTTCCTTCCTTCCTTCCTTCCCTTCCCTTCCCTTCCCTTCCCTTCCCTTCCCTTCCTTCCTTTCCCTTCCTTTCCTTTCCTTTCCTTTCCTTTCCTTACCTTTGCTTTCCTTTCCTTTCCTTTCCTTTCCTTTCCTTTCCTTTCCTTTGCTTTCCTTTCCTTTCCTTTCCTTTCCTTTCCTTTCCTTTCCTTTCCTTTCCTTTCCTTTCCTTTCCTTTCCTTTCCTTTTTTTCCTTTTTTTTTTTCCTTTCCTTTCCTTTCCTTTCCTTTCCTTTCCTTTCCTTTCCTTTTCCTTCCTTTTCCTTCCTTCCTTCCTTCCTCCTTCCTTCCCTCCCTCCCTCCCTCCCTCCCTCCCTCCCTCCCTCCCTCCCTCCGTCCTCCCTCCCTCCCTCCTTCCTTCCTTCCTTCCTTCCTTCCTTCCTTCCTTCCTTCCTTCCTTCCTTCCTTCCTTCCTTCCCTTCCCTTTGCTTCCTTCCTCCCTCCCACCCTTCCTTCCTCCCTCCCACCCTTCCTTCCTCCCTCCCACCTTCCTTCCTCCCTCTCTTCCTTCTCAGCTCTTTCTTTCTTTCTTTCTTTCTTTCTTTCTTTCTTTCTTTCTTTCTCTACTCTTTTTTCTTACAAACATGATTTACGGTTCCTAGTATTCGTGAGGGTATAATTTGTGAAAGTGAATCATAGGAGGAAGAGGTATGTATTACATCACTCAGAAAAAAAATGACAAATAAACAACAACAGAAAAAAAAAACAAAGAACAATATATGGTCCGAAGCAGGATCGAACCCGTACTCCATGGCACTGCGCCTTGCCACGAGAAGCCGAACGCTTAGGAACACTGCCACTCAGCTAACTATATATAAGTTGTGAGAACCTTGTTTAGGTAGTTGGCTGAACTATCTATAGTCATAGACTGGATTTAAATCAACCACTGTAGAATCGGAACACAGATAACAGCAGCGAAAAGCAGGAAGAATTCTTCCATTAGAGGATATAGTAAAAAAAAAGAAAGTACCCCCGTCACGCCAAGTGGCGTATAGGGAAATATGGTGTTAGTAACCCTATATTTTACAGACCTTCAGCACATGATTTTTGGGGTAATGTGGTCAGTATTACGCCCGTGCTGCTTTACTTTCCCAGAAAAAATCCGGTATCCATTTAAGGCTGTGTGAACCCGGAAGCCGTCGGTTGGGATCGAACCCTACCCCTTGTCCGTGGTAGTCCAGTTCACTAACCACTGAGCTATCGCGGCTCCCATTAGAGGATATACCAAGGTTAAGTTATTGGGTTTTAAATCTCTAACCGAGTGTAGTTCCAGTGAAATGAAAGTGGTCGCGAGTAGCTTTCCTAAGAGCAGTTCTCACCTGCATGTTGCAAAACATCTGTTAGGCCTGCGTGATTTAAGAGAATGTTAAGCGTGCATTTTTTGTTGAAAAGTGAATTGCTTTCACAGAGTGAATTGTTCTCTTCTTCCCACACACCGTTCGGTCAGCTCCACTCTTTTAGATTGTTCACATGTTAAATATAGACGCAGATGCGTTGTGCCACACAGCAAGCTGCCATTTCTGTGGCTTCCAGTCCAACACATCCCCACGCCCCGCTTTGCACTTTAAAGTACCAGCTTATCTTTCTTCTCGATCCCACGCTCTTTACTTGCTAGGTTAGTTCCCGCTCTGCTAGGTTAGTCTCTGCTTGCTAGGTTAGTCTCTGCTTGCTAGGTTAGTCTCTGCTTGTTAGGTTAGTCTCTGCTTGCTAGGTTAGTCTCTGCTTGCTAGGTTAGTCTCTGCTTGCTAGGTTAGTCTCTGGTTGTTAGGTTTTCTCTGCTTGCTAGGTTAGTCTCTGCTTGTTAGGTTAGTCTCTGCTTGCTAGGTTAGTCTCTGCTTGCTAGGTTAGTCTCTGCTTGCTAGGTTAGTCTCTGCTTGCTAGGTTAGTCTCTGCTTGCTAGGTTAGTCTCTGCTTGCTAGGTTAGTCTCTGCTTGCTAGGTTAGTCTCTGCTTGTTAGGTTAGTCTCTGCTTGCTAGGTTAGTCTCTGCTTGCTAGGTTAGTCTCTGGTTGTTAGGTTAGTCTCTGCTTGCTAGGTTAGTCTCTGGTTGTTAGGTTAGTCTCTGCTTGCTAGGTTAGTCTCTGTTTCTAGATTAGTCATTGCTTTCTAAGTTAGTCATTGCTTTCTAGATTAGTCATTGCTTTCAAAGTTAGTCTCTGCTTGCTAGGTTAGTCAGTGCTTGCTAGGTTAGTCAGTGCTTGCTACGTTAGTCAGTGCTTGCTACGTTAGTCTCTGCTTTCTAAGTTAGTCATTGCTTGCTACGTTAGTCTCTGCTTTCTAAGTTAGTCATGCTTGCTAGGTTTGCGTCTACTGCTTTCTAAGTTAGTCATTGCTTGCTAGGTTAGTTTCTGCTTTCTAAGTTAGTCATTGCTTGCTAGGTTTGCGTCTGCTACTTTCTAAGTTAGTCATTGCTTGCTAGGTTAGTTTCTGCTTTCTAAGTTAGTCATTGCTTGCTAGGTTAGTTTCTGCTTTCTAAGTTAGTCATTGCTTGCTAGGTTAGTTTCTGCTTTCTAAGTTAGTCATTGCTTGCTAGGTTAGTTTCTGCTTTCTAAGTTAGTCATTGCTTGCTAGGTTAGTTTCTGCTTTCTAAGTTAGTCATTTCTTGCTAGGTTGTGTCTGCTTTCTAAGTTAGTCATTGCTTACTAGGTTAGTTTCTGCTTTCTAAGTTAGTCATTGCTTGCTAGGTTAGTTTCTGCTTTCTAAGTTAGTCATTGCTTGCTAGGTTAGTTTCTGCTTTCTAAGTTAGTCATTGCTTGCTAGGTTAGTTTCTGCTTTCTAAGTTAGTCATTGCTTGCTAGGTTAGTCTCTGCTTTCTAAGTTAGTCACTGCTTGCTGGGTTAGTTTCTGCTTTCTAAGTTAGTCATTGCTTGCTAGGTTAGTTTCTGCTTTCTAAGTTAGTCATTGCTTGCTAGGTTAGTTTCTGCTTTCTAAGTTAGTCATTGCTTTCTAGATTAGTCATTGCTTTCAAAGTTAGTCTCTGCTTTCTAAGTTAGTCATTGCTTGCTACGTTAGTCTCTGCTTTTTTAAGTTAGTCATTGCTTGCTAGGTTTGCGTCTGCTGCTTTCTAAGTTAGGCATTGCTTGCTAGGTTAGTTTCTGCTTTCTAAGTTAGTCATTGCTTGCTAGGTTTGCGTCTGCTGCTTGCTAGGTTAGTTTCTGCTTTCTAAGTTAGTCATTGCTTGCTAGGTTAGTTTCTGCTTTCTAAGTTAGTCATTGCTTGCTAGGTTAGTTTCTGCTTTCTAAGTTAGTCATTTCTTGCTAGGTTTGTGTCTGCTTTCTAAGTTAGTCATTGCTTACTAGGTTAGTTTCTGCTTTCTAAGTTAGTCATTGCTTGCTAGGTTAGTTGCTGCTTTCTAAGTTAGTCATTGCTTGCTAGGTTAGTCTCTGCTTTCTAAGTTAGTCATTGCTTGCTAGGTTAGTCTCTGCTTTCTAAGTTAGTCATTGCTTGCTAGGTTAGTCTCTGCTTTCTAAGTTAGTCATTGCTTGCTAGGTTTATTCATTCATTGATTGCCGTCTCCTCATCGAAGATTGATTATCTGGGATCGCTGTTCCTCTCTGTCTCTTGCTTTGGTGGTGCATGTTGTCATAGTCTTGACTTTTCCATCTTTTGATGTTAGTAGGCCACGTTATTCTTGATCTACCTCTGCCACTTTTACCTTATGTTTTGCCTTCCAAAATTACTTTTAGTAAGCTGCTGTGTCTTTTATTATACTCCAAAAATCTCATTTGCCTTGTTTGAATTGTGTTCAGTATTCTTTTCATTTATAGTTTGTTTTTTTAGACTTCATCGTGTGCTTTCTTTTCTTTCCATCCATTTCTTCATTATCTTGTATAATCCCCATTTCAAAGTCTTCAATTTTCTGTTCTGTTTTCTTATATAATGTCCATGTTTCTGCACCTTACAGGAATGTTGAGAATATATAACAGTTTGCTATTCTGAGGTTTAGTTCTTGTGTTATGTGGTTTGATGTTAGTATATTTTTCATGGCCTTAAAATTTGCCATTGGTTGTAACTCTTTTATCAGAATTTCTCCTCTGTATTGCTCAATACCTTCTTCTAACAGCTTATGATAAGTGTTCTCTACTTGTATTATATAATTATCTTTAACATCTTTTTGGATTTAAAGCTTTTCAGTCGAGTGTTATTGGTGGTGAATTAGTCTTTTATCTTGTATTTTTCCTTCGAAAGTTACTTTTAGTATCTGCTTTGCCTTTTAGCATTCTTCAAACACGTCGAGACAAGAAGAATAAAATAATATTGGACGTAATTATTGGTAACGATACAGTTGTTAGGTTAGTCATTGCTATATCAGTTAGTTACTGCTTCCTAAGTTAGTCATTGCTATATCAGTTAGTTACTGCTTCCTAAGTTAGTCATTGCTATATCAGTTAGTTACTGCTTCCTAAGTTATTCATTGCTATATCAGTTAGTTACTGCTTCCTAAGTTATTCATTGCTATATCAGTTAGTTTTTGCTTCCTAAGTTAGTCATTGCTATATCAGTTAGTTACTGCTTCCTAAGTTAGTCATTGCTATATCAGTTAGTTACTGCTTCCTAAGTTAGTCATTGCTATATCAGTTAGTTACTGCTTCCTAAGTTAGTCATTGCTATATCAGTTAGTTATTGCTTCCTAAGTTAGTCATTGCTATTTCAGTTAGTTACTGCTTACTAAGTTAGTCATTGCTATATCAGTTAGTTATTGCTTCCTACGTTAGTCATTGCTATATCAGTTAGTTACTGCTTCCTAAGTTAGTCATTGCTATATCAGTTAGTTACTGCTTACTAAGTTAGTCATTGCTATATCAGTTAGTTACTGCTTCCTAAGTTAGTCATTGCTATATCAGTTAGTTACTGCTTACTAAGTTAGTCATTGCTATATCAGTTAGTTACTGCTTCCTAAGTTATTCATTGCTATATCAGTTAGTTACTGCTTACTAAGTTAGTCATTGCTATATCAGTTAGTTATTGCTTTGCTAAGTTAGTCATTGCTATTTCAATTAGTTATTGCATGCTAAGTTAGTCATTGCTATTTCAGTTAGTTACTGCTTGCTAAGTTAGTTATTGCTATATCAGTTAGTTACTGCTTGCTAAGTTAGTTATTGCTATTTTATTTAGTTAATGCTTGCTAAGTTAGTCATTGTTATTTCAGTTACTTACTGGTTGCTAGGTTAGTCATTGTTTTCTAGGTTAGTCACTGCTTGCTATTTTAGTAATTGCTTTCTTAGTCAGTCATTACTTCACAGATTAGTCTCTTTCCAAAGACTGTACTGCGGGGAAGTAGAATCTTGATCAGACATTTACTGTTGACTTTGGATGAAACTAATCGTTGAGTCGCTGACCACTTTTGTCCAGGTATAGCCTTTCGAATTGTTCTATCGATTTCTAATTCGTTAAGTGTTGTCATAAGAATTTTTTGTGCTTGATTTTAAGTATATGTGCATTCCTTCCTTCCTTCCTTCCTTCCTCCCTCCCTTCTGCCCTTCCTTCCTTTTGCTCTTCCTTCCTTCCTCCCTCCCTCTCTTCCACCTCTCTTCCTTCACCTCTTCACTGTGTTTACGTTGACAGCAGTGGTCCGGTCAGATTCACCTGACCACAGAGTCAACGCATGGGCCTTCGTTTTGCAGGGGGCAGCTATTGACTGAAGTGGAATGGGGTCCACCTCTGCTGTTTTCATTAGATGGAATCTGTTTTGGACTGAAAATTCCTGCTGGTTGGATCGTGTGTATCGCCGAAGTCGAGGCATGATTTTAAGCTTATTTGGACAGTGTTTCTTGGGGCACGCTCACCAACCGCGAAGTCCACTCGGATTCAGCGCTAGCTTGGCAATCGTGCCGCCAGTAACGATCGTTTCAGCGACCCGGAAGATTGTTTATCAATAGTTGCGCGTCTTGTCCAAAAATGCGACACATTCAATAGAGCAGAGTGAACGATCAGTAAGAACATTTTTTTTTTAGTTTCTGTATGGAAGCGTAGCAAAAATGGAAATGTTTTGTCTGAAGTGACGCGAACGCATTCTAAAGTGTATTGTCTTATATAGGGTCTCTGTCACTCACTACCGAACTCAAAACCAATTGCTGGTTTTACCGCTAATTATTCGCTCCTCCAGATAATACCAACACATTTCCAGCTGTTCTGTGTAAACTCACATGTACTGTACGCTAAGAATCACGAACAGCAGCCGTAATGTGTACCAATGTGTGGGTAATGATGACCAGAGCCGAGCATCAAGCAGACATGCCACACACTCACACAACAAAAAATTGTTTTCATTTCCTACAAAAAGAACGTTCACCTGTTTAAAATTCATTACAAATGTTGTATTGGTGTAAAAATGATTGAGGAAATGCTGGGTTTCTGTAGCGAGTGAGGCATCCCGTAATTTCATAACACACTGATCCCCTTAAATTTAAACTCAGCTTGTGTCGGCAGCATAAACGTGTTGGCCTCTACAACAACTTGCGATCGATTCATTGGCAGACAGTCAATGCCACGACCATTTTATTGTCAACTAAGGTTTTAGAAGATGACAGGTCTACAGTATCAAGTCAAAAGTAATCGTTTATTACAGACATTTATGTTTGGAAAATTGTAAGAGCAGTTTTGCTAGAAAGTTGCCTGTAGATAGTAATTGTTATTTATTTGTTTGGTAAAGACTTAACATGCGTAGTTGAACAGAACATACCATGCCATTTTTCTAGTTCTGCATCTGAGAGATGCGGAGTTTATTAATTCCGAAATGACAGTGTTTTCTGTGCGGGAAATGCCAGTGGTTGTAGACAAAATGTCACAATCATGACATTCGTATGAGATGTTATAGATCACAGAAATCGGAGTTAAGTGATAGCAACTTTTCCTGTTGTGTAGCAACAACTGTGTTTGGTAGTAGAAGATTTAAATAAAAGTACAGTGCCCTGTCACGACACGTGGCGTATAGTGAATATAGTGTTAGTGACCATGATTTTTAAAGACATTCGGTACATGATTTTTTGGTATCAAGAATCTGCGAGGAGAATCATGACCCACGTGCATGAACTCCGTGGTTCCTTCCACCACTTGGAACTACAAGTACTACAACTGGCCTTGACCTAAAATAAGTAGAGCCCTGGAGGCTGATATTATGGAACCAAATTTCGTACAGTTTTAAAAACAGACGACACACGAGTGTGGAGGAAATAGAAATCGTGAATTTAAAACAGACGGCACACGAGTGTGGAGGAAATAGATATCGTGAATTTAAAAACAGACGGCACACGAGTATGGAGGAAATAGAAATCGTGAATTTAAAAACAGACGGCACACGAGTGTGGAGGAAATAGAATCGTGAATTTAAAAACAGACGGCACACGAGTGTGGAGGAAATAGATATCGTGAATTTAAAAATACGCGTGGTCATAACACACACACACACACACACAAACAGAGGGAGAGATAAATAGTTAAAGACTAACAATTAGAGAATATTACTTACCTCTCTTTAAAAGCTCTGTACTCAATAGAACTATTTCGCAAACACACACACACAAACTCACCCTTTCTAGATATTTACCCAATAGAACTACCACGCACACCAACTCTCTTACTAGCTTATTGCTCAAAAGAACTATAATACGCACATAAACTCCCTCTTACTAGCTCATTACTCATTAGAACTACCACATTCACACGCACTCTCTCTTCCTAGCTCAGTACTCAATAGAATTATCAAACACACACACGCGCACACTATCTATCTCTCTTTCCTTGTTCATTATTCTATAGAACTATCACGCACATTCAAACTCTCTCTTCCTAGCTCAGGTACTGAATAGAACTAACACGCACGCACGCACGTACGCACACACACCACACACACACCTCACCACACACACTCTCTCTCTTTTCATTGTTCATTATTCTATAGAACTATCACGCACATACAAACTCTCTCTTCCTAGCTCAGGTACTCAATAGAACTAACACACACAATCACACACACACACACACACTCACACACTTTCTCTTTCTCAATATAATTATCACACACGCACCATCTTTTCTTTGTTCATTACTCTATAGAACTATCATACACAGACACACACACACGTGAACTCACTAGAACTATAGGAATTATGAAGGAGAGAGAGATCAGACATTGAGCCGAGATCCGTCCACAACTTCAGAAATGCCACTCAGGTAGTATTTAGAATTTGGAACCAAACAACAGCAAAACAAAACAAGTAAAGAACAACCAGAATCGTGATATGTTAAAATGACATTTATTATCATCTGTCAATTATACAGAAAAATAACTAATGATCGGATGTGTAAGATTTGTAGTTAATTCAGAACTGAACAAACAAACATTCTGTGCGGTTTCGCCTTATGTCTTTTGGCGTGTGCTGAGACTGCTATGGTGGGGACTACATCCACCTTTCTTTGTTTGGGAGATGAAATATTAATTTGGATGATTCCACTGGCACGGATGGTTTAGCAATTATGTATTTTAATTCTGTTGCAGTGATATCGGGGTCTACCATAACCATAACTATAACAATATCAACATTTCGACTCTAGAGGTCGTCACTGAGGAGAGAGAGAGAGAGAGAGAGAGAGAGAGAGAGAGAGAGAGAGAGAGAGAGAGAGAGAAAGATAGACAAACAAAACAGTCTACACATCTTGAAATTCTCGAAAAGGTCAACACTCAAGACAGGCAAGAAGGGCCAGAACTGAAAATGTCGCCAGTCATTAAACAGGAAATGTTGCGTCACATAGGAACGCATGTAGTGCCATGAATAAGGAATTACAAACATGAACACAGAAAATGGGGCGTGGGGGAGGTGGTGGCGCATGAAAGGTGATAAGGAGCAACCGTGAGAAGCCATTAAAATGAACATAAACTGTCGCTAGAGAAATGATTGTATTTGTTTCCATTTCTAGTCTCGCTAAAGATCAAAGAGTCTACTGTTGTAAATAAAAATTAGAGTACGACAAGGGGATCCCATACCAATCGTTCGCTACTTTTAAAAGCGTATTAACTCAATAAAGAGACTGACAAAAGAGATAATTCCTCGAGGGATACGATGTGCAATGTTTTATAGACTTAAAGACTTATACTATGCAAGTGTTATTACATTACTACAACACTGGACTTCCGGTCAATATGGTAGCTAGGCGGGAAGAGCAAATGGAGGTTCAGCCTCAAAAGTGTTTCTTGTTGCAGTTTTCTCATATTCCAAGTCCGGCTTGCTGTCGGAGCTACTGAGTTAAGTGCTCTGTGCACATCATGAGCTGTGCGTTTCATCCGTTTTGATTGTTTTTCAATATTTCGATGCTTGCGATGAATGATGATATCGTATGAAGGGGAACAGATGGCTGTGTTCACTTACTATGTGGTTTCGCCTTATGTCTTTTAGCATGTGCCGAGACTGCTATGATGGGGACTGCAGCTACCTTTCTTTGTCTGGGAGATGAGATATTATTCAGATGATTCCACTGGCATGGGCGATTGTGCAATTATGGATTTTAATTCGTTTCCCGTGAAACCGGCTCCTACCATAACCATACCACCCCACTGTGCTACTATTACAGGCAACAACAAAAACTTCTGTATACATTAAGCTAACAAGTTGGAGCAAGTCATTACGCTGAAAATGAATTTCACAATAATGAGTCAGGAGCTTCGTGCTCGTTTCTGTTTCCTAAATTGCGTGGTTCTCTCATGAGGTACGTCACGCTTCCAGCATGTTCCACACTTTACGGCTGCTTGATGTGGGCTAACGAAATCTTGAACTGTACATTCTCTGAAGTCCTCTTACCATGATGCCTTGGGACAGTTCGCGTCATTTTCACCCAGTCACCGTTCCAGCTCCCTGGCTAACCAAGATAACAGCAATTAGGCCGTCAGTAGAGGCACTGAGACCGTTGATAACAGCACTGAGACTGTTAGAAGCAGCACTGAGACCGTTAGTAGCAGCACTGAGACCGTTAGTAGCAGCAATGAGACCCTTGCTAACAGCACTGAGACCGTTAGTAGCAGCAATGAGACTGTTAGTAGCAGCAGTGAGACCACTGCTAACAGCACTGAGGCCGTTAGTAGCAGCACTGAGACCGTTAGTAGCAGCACTGAGACCGTTAGTAGCAGCACTGAGACCGTTAGTAGCAGCAATGAGACCCTTGCTAACAGCACTGAGACCGTTAGTAGCAGCAATGAGACTGTTAGTAGCAGCAGTGAGACCGCTGCTAACAGCACTGAGACTGTTAGAAGCAGCACTGAGACCGTTAGTAGCAGCACTGAGACCGTTAGAAGCAGCAATGAGACCGTTAGTCGCAGCAATGAGACCCTTGATAACAACACTGAGACCGTTAATAGCAGCACTAAGACCCTTGCTAACAGCACTGAGACCCTTGCTAACAGCACTGAGACCGTTAGTAGCAGCACTGAGACAGTTGTTAACAGCACTAAGACCATTAGTAGTAGCACTGAGACATTTGCTAACAGCACTGAGACCATTAGTAGCATCACTGAGACCCCTGTTAACAACACTGAAACTGTTAGTAGCAGCATTAAGACCGTTGCTAACAGCACTGAGACCATTAGTAGCAGCACTGAGACCGCTGCTAAAACCACTGAGAATGTTAGTAGCAGCACTGAGACCGTTTGTAACAGCACTGAGACCGTTAGTAGCAGCACTGAGACCGTTGCTAGCAGCACTGAGACCTTTGCTACCAGCACTGAGACAGTAGCTACCAGCACTGAGACCGTTAGTAACAGCATTGAGACCGTTAATAACAGCATTGAAACGGTTGCTAACAGCATGGAGACCGCTGCTAACAGCACTGAGACCGCTACTAACAGCACTGAGACCGTTGATACCAGCACTGAGACCACTGCTAACAGCACTGAGTCCGTTGCTAACATCAATGAGGCCGTTGGTAACAGCACTGAGACCGTTGCTAACAACAATGCGACGTTGCTAACAGCACTGACACCGTTGCTTACATCGCTGAGGCCTTTCCTAACAGCACTGAGACTTTTGCTAACATCACTGATGCCCTTGCTAACAGCACTGACACTGTTAGTAGCAGCAATGAGACCGTTGCTAACATCACTGAGGCCCTTGCTAACAGGACTGAGACCGTTGCTAACAGCACTGAAACCGTTGTTAACATCACTGAGGCCCTTGCTAACAGCACTGACACTGTTAGTAGCACCAATGAGACCGTCGCTAACATCACTGAGGCCCTTGCTAACAGGACTGAGACCGTTGCTAACAGCACTGAAACCGTTGTTAACATCACTGAGGCCCTTGCTAACAGCACTGACACCGTTAGTAGCAGTAATGAGACCGGTGCTAACAGCACAGAGTACCGTTGCTAACATCACTGAGACCGTTGCTAACATCACTGAGACCGTTGCTAATAGCACTGAGACTGTTGCTAACATCACTGAGGCCCTTGCTAACAGCACTAAGACTGTTGCTAACAGCACTGAGACGGTTGCTAACATCACTGTGGCCCTTGCTAACAGCACTGACACCGTTAGTAGTAGAACTGAGACCGTTGCTAACAGCGCTGAAACCGTTGCTAACAGCGCTGAGACCGTTGCAAACAGCGCTGAGACCGTTGCTAACAGCGCTGAGACCGTTGCTAACAACACTAAGACCGTTGCTAACAGCACTGAGGCCGTTGTTAACAGCACTGAGACCGTTGCGAACAGCACTGAGGCCGTTGGTAACAGCACTGAGACCGTTACTAACAGCACTGAGGCCGTTGTTAACAGCACCGAGGCCGTTTGCTAACAGCGTTTAGGCCGTTTGCTAACAGCGTTTAGACCGTTGCTAACAGCACTGAGACCGTTGGTAACAGCACTGAGAGCGTTGGTAACAGCACTGAGACCGTTGCTAACAGCACTGAGACCGTTGCTAACAGCACTGAGACCGTTGCTAACAGCACTAAGACCGTTGCTAACAACACTAAGACCGTTGCTAACAACACTAAGACCATTGCTAACAACACTAAGACCGTTGCTAACAACACTGAGACCGTTGCTCACAGCACTGAGAGCGTTGCTAACAACACTAAGACCGTTGCTAACAACACTAAGACCGTTGCTAACAACACTAAGACCGTTGCTAACAACACTAAGACCGTTACTAACAACACTAAGACCGTTACTAACAACACTAAGACCGTTGCTAACAACACTAAGACCGTTGCTAACAACAAATATATTTCCATATATTTTTTCCTCAATGTTCTAGCCTAGTTGTCTAGGTGTTAGCACACTTATTTGGCGAACTGAACGTTCGATGTTCAAATACCAATTGATAGTCCACCTATCCTCTTTAAATGGGTGCCCAATATTATCTCCGACAAGTAGAAGGCAGAGAAGAAGGGAATTAACCACCCCTGCTTTTTGGAGTCGAGTGTCGTATCCAGTACCGTCGTCTACATTATTCCCCAATTTCGTCAAAAAATATATTCTTAGCTTCTTTGTACTTCTGTTGCTTATTTCTCAAGTGTACTCTCTCATGACCTCTCTCACAAACTCTCGCTCATATACTTTCTCTCATTCTTATACACACTCCGTCAACACTATCCAGACTCACACTCTCTCCCTCCCTCACTTCTCCCACGCACTTTTTTCCCCTATTATACCTCACACTCTCTCCCTCCCTCACTTCTCCCATGCATTTTTTTCCCTATTTATACCTCACACTCTCTTCCTTCCTCACTTCTCCCATGCACTTTTTTCGTTTTCCTATTATGTCTCACGCTCTCTCCCTCCATCACTTCTCCCATGCACTTTTTTTTGCTTCCCTATTATATTTCTCGCTTTCTCCCTCCCTCACTTCCCCCATGCAATTTTTTCGTTTTCCTATTATATCTCTCGCTCTTTTATTCTCTCACTTCACTCATGCACTTACTCTCTCTCTCTCTCTCTCTCTCTATACTGTATCTCTCTCACACAAACATTCTCTCTCTCTCTCTCTACTGTGTCTCTCTCACACAAACTCGCCGTCTCTCTCTACTGTATCTCTTTCACACAAACATTCTCTCTCTCTCTCTATACTGTATCTCTCTCACACAAACATTCTCTCTCTCTCTCTATATTGTATCTCTCTCACACAAACATTCTCTCTCTCTCTCTATACTGTATCTCTCTCACATAAACATACTCTCTCTCTCTCTACTGTATCTCTCTCACACAAACATTCTCTCTCTCTATACTGTATCTCTCTCACACAAACATACTCTCTCTCTCTACTGTATCTCTCTCACACAAACATACTCTCTCTCTCTCTCTATACTGTATCTCTCTCACACAAACATTCTGTCTCTCTCTATACTGTATCTCTCTCACACAAACATACTCTCTCTCTCTACTGTATCTCTCTCACACAAACATTCTCTCTCTCATTTCTCGCATGCACTTACATACACAATCTTACGGGGCCACTTCTACTATACTCTCCCACTTCTACTTTACTCTCCCACTTCTACTTTACACTCCCACTTCTACTTTACTCTCCCACTTCTACTTTACTCTCCCACTTCTACTTTACTCTCCCACTTCTATTTTACTCTCCCACTTCTACTTTACTCCCCACTTCTACTTTACTCTCCCACTTCTACTTTACTCTCCCACTTCTACTTTACTCTCCCACTTCTACTTTACTCTCCCACTTCTATTTTACTCTCCCACTTCTACTTTACTCCCCCACTTCTACTTTACTCTCCCACTTCTACTTTACCCTATGAGACTTCTACTTCACCCACTCCTAATCTCTGACACTCTAAAGTTCTGTATCTCACGCTCATACACGCATTCTCTGAAGCCACCCAAAACAAAATTTATTGTTGCAATCATGTATTATCTTTCACTGACTCAGATACCTATTTTCGCCCTCTACATTAATCTTCCCAGTGCTTATTTTCTTTTCCAGTCAAAACATATATTTTTTTTTTCTGATAATATATTCAAAATATCATCTTTGCTGACTTGTTATTTTCAACTAATTTATTTTGCTAAATTGTCGTGTCTGTGGTTTAATACTGTAGGAGGCAGTTTATTCAAAAGCTATTCATCATTGGGAAGTATCGGTATTAATAACTACTACTTCTGCAGTACTCAATTAATACGTAAACAACTTGATAACGTATTTGTGGCATCATAGGAAGACGGTACATCAGCGTACGTGTGTCGTAACGGTTGCGCTCGTCGGACCTTCTCAAACGTCGCATTACAAGTGTGTACATACGTTTTACCAATTCCGTAAAAGATGCAGCTTGTAATGTGTAAAACTGTAAAAACATTATGTGTATATAAGTTAAGTAAAAAGCCCCGTCACGCCAAGTGCGTATAGGGAATATGGTGTTAGTGACCATAAATTTTATAGACCTTTGGCACATGATTTTTTGGGTAATGTGGTCGTATTACGCCCGTGCCGCTTTACTTTCCCAGAAAAAAAAATCCCTTGCCCATATAAAGCTGGGTGAACCCGGAAGCAGTAGAAAGGGATAGAAAGGGGTCTTTTGTACTCCAGTTCACTAACCACTGAGCTATCGCGGCTCCCTTTAAGTGTATATCGTTAGTAGTAATTAATTTGTAATTTTTGGCTTTTTTTCTATATAAAAGAGCGTAGTCGGGAAGTGCTGTCAAACCGCAGCGTACATTACTATTATGTTAGCGACCGTATCTCCCCGCTTGTGATTAAACCATCAACAAATACTTGTCTTCTGTCTGTCCTCGTTAGCGCGATGACTACTCTCTTCTTCGTTTCTCCTTAAAGTGCAATGAAAATTAAGTAGAAGTTTTAGATTTACAGCTAACTTCACATAGCTTCTTCTATCTTTTAGCTCCCAGTGGAGCATAGGTCTTCAAAAAACACTTTCCTAGTCGTTTTGTTTCTTGCCATTCTACTAAGATCATTCCATGTCTTCCCCATCATCTTCATCTCTGCTTCTATCTCTCTTCTCCAAGAATTCACTTATGACCTTGCACTTAGGCCTTGCACTTATGGCCATGCACTTATCGCCATGCACTTATCGCCATGCACTTATCGCCATGCACTTATGACCTTGCACTTATGGTCTTGCACTTATGGCCTTGCACTTATATCCTTGCACTTATATCCTTGCACTTATATCCTTGCACTTATGGCCATGCACTTATGACCTTGCACTTATATCCTTGCACTTATGTCCTTGCACTTATGGCCTTTTCTTACGTGCAACGATGAGTCGACTAAACTGATTCCTCAAACTAGATATGGTATCAGAATGAGTGATAACGCAGAAAATTTTATCTGTTGTTTCTTTATATATTCTATGGCGGGGGTTATTCCTAGTTTCTATTTTCCTCAGTTTTTCATTTCTGATCTTGTCTCACAGGCAGTTTCCTGTAAGTCGTTTAGCACATTTCATCTTAGTAGTTATATATCTTATTGTTCTTGCATCTAGGGTCCAGGACTGGCATTGGTAGCACAACGTTGGGATGAATAATACATGTACATTGTAGAGTGCCCGTTTTGCCGTTAAAATTTGACTTTACTTTCATTTATTCTCTGTCAGAATTCTAGCAACATTAATTCACGTTTTTTTTGTTTAAAACCACACTGTATCCCTTTCCTGGTCACCATGTTTCTTCCTCCGCTGTATTCCCGTTTTTTATTTATTTTTAAAATAATTTTCTGTGCGTTGCTAGGTAACAGTCAGCGTGGTGTGTAAAGTGCAAATTGGCACCCTTAAAGCCACGTGATGCGTTAAGCACGCTTTGCTAGCCATTGAAAGCTCGTGGTTATTTGTTGTAATGATGCTGGCTGGGATTACCAGGGCGGAAAGTGGCTTCAGCGGACAGAGGAAAGAGCCAAACAGAGATGATTAGCCGTAACGAAAGCAATAACACTGGGTCACAATTACATAACCAAACAACATGGCCGACGGTTAGACAAGGTTTGGCGTTAAGTAATGGCCTTGCTTGGAATGTAAACTTTCATTTCGTCTTCATGTCTGTTTAAGAAGCTCATGACTAAGTGGATCAAGTTTGGGTTTATGATCCGATGTATGTCGGTTCGATTCCCAGTTTTGTTCGAGGGTGTTTTTTTTTCCTAGCGAGAATGAAATGAAAATTAACCTGTATATTGCGTGGCCACTGCTTTGGGTACGAAATCGTTATTCTCAGTCATCAGTGGAAACATCCATGAATTCTGAAGTCGCGTTAGTTCATCATAACATGCAATACCTGCTGGCGTTGACCATCGTGTCTTGATCTCTCTGTCAGTTCTACTGCTCCAAGTCATTATTAGGGACTGGTTGGTCTCAAGGCAAGACGCCGCCTCGAGGCAGAGAGGTTGTGGGTTCAAATCCCGGTTGGTTGTGATTTTTATTTATGATTTC
The DNA here is from genome assembly GCA_032433765.1 of Megaustenia siamemsis. NCBI lineage: Eukaryota > Metazoa > Mollusca > Gastropoda > Stylommatophora > Ariophantidae > Megaustenia > Megaustenia siamemsis. The sequence continues at coordinate 41,991,950 of JAVIAB010000126.1, forward strand.
TCTCTGCGGCAACCAACTCTGGTCTCAGCAGCGAGGACCGGCTTAAAACGTCAAATACTCATCGGCGGAAAAAATATGAGTTATCTGCCTGTGCGGCGAGGGACCCTTGTGCTGTGCACACGTCTGCCAGGGAAAAATGGATTAAACACGCAAAATGCAGTTCCCAGTCTCTAGGGACTTCGTCAGAGGTAAAAGCTGGCGAACGAAAAACACAAATCATTATTACCAAACCATTTTTTGTAAACTGTACAATATCTTTCATATGTATTTCCATCTATATCGTATTTCTTCTGCTCTCAATTTTGCATTTTTCTAACTATATTCCACCTTTTCCTTCTCATTACACAGCCAAACGTAGCCATTTTCCTGATGTTGATAATTATCTGTTCTTTTCTTTGCCTCATTCATTATCTGGCCTTGTTTCGACACTCTCTGTAAATCCACATTTCTGCGGCGTCCAGGAACCTTCTTGTTTCGACACTCTCTGTAAATCCACATTTCTGTGGCGTCCAGGAACCTTCTTGTTTCGACACTCTCTGTAAATCCACATTTCTGTGGCGTCCAGGAACCTTCTTGTTTCGACACTCTCTGTAAATCCACATTTCTGCGGCTTCCAGGAACCTTCTTGTTTCGACACTCTCTGTAAATCCACATTTCTGTGGCGTCCAGGAACCTTCTTGTTTCGACACTCTCTGTAAATCCACATTTCTGTGGCGTCCAGGAACCTTCTTGTTTCGACACTCTCTGTAAATCCACATTTCTGTGGCGTCCAGGAACCTTCTTGTTTCGACACTCTCTGTAAATCCACATTTCTGCGGCATCCAGGAACCTTCTTGTTTCGACACTCTCTGTAAATCCACATTTCTGTGGCATCCAGGAACCTTCTTGTTTCGACACTCTCTGTAAATCCACATTTCTGTGGCGTCCAGGAACCTTCTTATGTGTTGCCCCATTGTAAATAGTTTACTTTCATGTGCTTGCATTCGCCCGATGACTAAAGTATTCTAGAGTATTCGTAGGCTGTTGAATTCCTCTTCGTCATCCGTCCTTAAAAGGACATTAGGTGGGCGTGTCTGCGTTGTGTTGTGGTTTGCAGTATAACTGTTATATTTGCGCCTTTTGCCCAACACATCCGACTTCAGCATGTTACTTTCATGTATCAGGACAGATTCTACATAACACTGAAGAGATTGCTACAGGTTAGCTGTGCATGTTTCCAATAACTCTTTGTCTCAACTTATTATCACACTATCGAGGTCATGGGAGCCGTGATAGCTCAGTGGTTAGTGAACTGGACTACAAAGGACAAAAGGTAGGGTTTGATACCAACCGACGGCTTCCGGTTCACCCAGCCTTTAATGGTACCGGATTTTTTTTTCTGGGAAAGTAAAGCGGCACGGCGTAATACCGACCACATTATCCCAAAAATCATGTGCTGGTCTGTAAAATTTATGGTCACTAACACCATATTCCCTATACGCCACTTGGGGTGACTGGGGCTCTTTACTTTTTACCGGGGTCATGCCATCTTTGCCTGGGTTGTATTGCCAGATTGCTTATGGAAAACCACCTTTACCTGAGCTGTTTTATCAAACTGACGACATCAAATGATGATATTAGACATTTATAATAAGCGGAAGTATTATCGTGCCAATGTTGCAATCACTTTGCCCTATCATCTCCCACAATCCGGAATGAATGCCAACCTAAATGCATATACCCATTTTGTTAAATGACATATCGTTGTATGAGCCGTGCCTGGCGCATTTGAACACAAGGATAACTAACTCCTTTAGCTTTGTTTGTGTTTCTTACCGTCATGATGCAACCAGGTACTGCATATCGTAACAGCAAATTTTACACCGAGGACCAACGAGGGCACAATTATGAGTTTTTCATTGCTGATTTATTAGATAAATGATCCTGCTTGGTAAGTGACATCGACTTCCTAGTCTGATCGGAGACGGACGATAGAACATGGGGACAGTTTTTAGGTTAAGATTTGCAAGAATACTGTCAGTTGAAAAATGAAGGGCGTATTCAACGCTACCGCCCTGGAATAAAATTGTTTAATGCTAAATTATGGCGATACCTATCATCATCATCAAGAACGGGCCTGCTGGTGTAGGTGATCATGTCTCTCCACAACTTTCGATCTCGACAGTTATTTATCATTTTTGTTGTTGACCTTCTGCCAAGCCATTCTCTTAAGCTGTCTGTTATTTTTTCTCTTTGCATCCCTCTATCTCTTCGTCCCTCAGTTTTTTCCAGTTGTTACAATATATTCGAAGTTGTTCTCTTCTCATTACATGGCCAAGAAAATGATGATTCCTACCAATTTAGTAGATTATCAAGCAAACCAAAACCGTATCACATAGCTCGTGCTTTGTGCTAAGATTTTCCTTTAGATTTTGAAAGATGTCAAATCAACAATGGGCGCTGTGCGAGTATATGTTAATTGCACTGTAGATATCATATAAACACGCATCACATAATGAGAGTCATACATTTGTGTATGTTTTACGCAAAAGTTAAGCTGTCCTGATGTTATGTAAAATAAACATACACTGGTATTAATCAGCTAAACTGTAGAGTGACGAGAGAGACTACGACGTTTCGGTAAAATCCTTCATCAGGTACACAACAACAATGATATTTAAGATACTACATGTTTTATATTAGTGCACAGCTCCAGCCTGATTTTATTTGTTCCGTTCCTTAAACAACTTTCTTAATGTTAAGGCTATTTTGCCTATTCTTGTTCCATTCCTTAAACAACTTTCTTAATGTTAAGGCTATTTTGCCTATCCTTGTTCCATTCCTTAAACAACTTTCTTAATGTTAAGGTTTTGCCTATCCTTGTTCCATTCCTTAAACAACTTTCTTAATGTTAAGGTTTTGCCTATCCTTGTTCCATTCCTTAAACAACTTTCTTACTGTTAAGGTTTTGCCTATCCTTGTTCCATTCCTTAAACAACTTTCTTACTGTTAAGGTTTTGCCTATCCTTGTTCCATTCCTTAAACAACTTTCTTACTGTTAAGGTTTTGCCTATCCTTGTTCCATTTCTTAAACAACTTTCTTACTGTTAAGGCTATTTTGCCTATCCTTGTTCCGTACCCCCCCCCCCCCCCCCCAACCCCAATCCCTTTTCTATCTCTCACTCTTTCACTTTCCTGATTCTCCAGCCACTCATTTATCCCTCATTTATTGATCACTTCTACATTTAACCACCGCCTCCTCACCACATGCCACTTTTTCCACAAACACCTACTCTCCTTGTCTTACACTTCCTTCCTACATTTTCCCTCTCCCGACCTTCAAATTCCGCTCTACTTACTCCCTGTATATACTCCCATTTCCCTTCCTCTCTCATCCGATCTCTTACTCGCCCTCGCTATCAATCACCCTCCCCCCTTTCAACTTCCCGCTGTTTGCTCCATTTCCCCTCAATCGATCCAAACCTTGTTTACTTCTATCATCTCCTTAGTCCAAAACCCGCGGTAACAAAACTAATAATACCCTAATGTTATAAGACACTGCTAAATGAAACCTGCCAGTTCTAAGATGCTCAGGGACTCAGCCTTTCAACCCATCTGGAAATTATCATGTTCATGTCGTGTATGGCTATAAGAAGCGCTTTCTCCAGACTCAGCTTATTAGCTATCAAAAACACATTCAGCTCGTCTTTTGCTTTGTTGTAGTGAGTTACTGAGTGCATGGCAGGGAAGATCACCCAGTTTGTGTTAGGAATTGCTTGAATGTGTTATACTAATCATTTAAGCGGAGAAAACGTGGAGTTTTTATATTTTTGTTTAATTTAAAGAATGTAAGAATTACAAATGAATGGAAAAAAATAATTTGCGTGCTTTCATACATTTGTTCATGATTGGATGTGTGATTTAACGAAACAGGTCAAGAAAGCGGGGCTAGTTAATTGTTACCTTCACACATTTTGCTGATTATTAATAAAAAGGCCTGAAAATACTGGCCTAAAACGGATATGCAGGTCCGAAGCGCGCGGATATAACTGCTATGTTGTACACAGTATAATAAATAAATAAATAATTAAAAAATAATAATTAAATTAAATAATAAAACTTAATAAAACAAATTACAACAACATCATCATCATGTGCCATACCGGTTGGCGTAGGTGATCATGTCCCTCCACAATCTTCTATCTACAGATAATTACAACATAGCTATCTTTTAAATAAGGGCGCGTTACAGAGTGGTTGAGTGAGTACAAGAATAGGATTTCCAATAACTAACATCAGTACGCCCAGGGCGGACTTATAGGTCTATCCTTGATAACTTTCAAAGAGGACTTTAGCTACATTCTAACCTTTATCATCTGTCATGATCCCAATATTTACGTCCATTATTTCTCAGTCCTATTTCTGATGTTCTTGTATCATTGATTATTATGTTAACAGCTGACCGCTCAAGTTTTCCCCATAATCTAAATAAACATAACGCTTGTATCTTCATCATCAGCGTTATGATAAATATAATAAAATAGGACACAACGACGTGTGTGTGTGTGAGTCTTGTGATCATGCGAACTTGTCTCTTTGTCCTTTATCGTGATGGTAAAGTAAGCATCATGACACACGATGAGCTGGTCGCATGGTCAATACTCGTATATGGAAGTGTAAGAACACATATCATGACACATGATGAGCTGGTCGCATGGTCAGTACTCGTATATGGAAGTGTAAGAACACATATCATGGCACATGATGAGCTGGTCGCATGGTCAGTACTCGTATATGGAAGTGTAAGAACACATATCATGACACATGATGAGCTGGTCGCATGGTCAGTACTCGTATATGGAAGTGTAAGAACACATATCATGACACATGATGCACTGGTCGCATGGTCAGTACTCGTATATGGAAGTGTAAGAACACATATCATGGTACACGATGAGCTGGTCGCATGGTCAGTACTCGTATATGGAAGTGTAAGAACACATGATGCACTGGTCGCATGGTCAGTACTCGTATATGGAAGTGTAAGAACACATATCATGGCACATGATGTACTGGTCGCATGGTCAGTACTCGTATATGGAAGTGTAAGAACACATGATGCACTGGTCGCATGGTCAGTACTCGTATATGGAAGTGTAAGAACACATATCATGACACATGATGCACTGGTCGCATGGTCAGTACTCGTATATGGAAGTGTAAGAGCACATATCATGGTACACGATGAGCTGGTCGCATGGTCAGTACTCGTATATGGAAGTGTAAGAACACATATCATGACACATGATGTACTTGTCGCATGGTCAGTACTCGTATATGGAAGTGTAAGAACACATATCATGACACATGATGAGCTGGTCGCATGGTCAGTACTCGTATATGGAAGTGTAAGAACACATATCATGGCACATGATGCACTGGTCGCATGGTCAGTACTCGTATATGGAAGTGTAAGAACACATATCATGACACATGATGCACTTGTCGCATGGTCAGTACTCGCATATGGAAGTGTAAGAACACATATCATGGTACACGATGAGCTGGTCGCATGGTCAGTACTCGTATATAGAAGTGTAAGAACACATATCATGACGCATGATGTACTGGTCGCATGGTCAGTACTCGTATATGGAAGTGTAAGAACACATATCATGGCACATGATGTACTGGTCGCATGGTCAGTACTCGTATATGGAAGTGTAAGAACACATATCATGGCACATGATGTTCTGGTCGCATGATCAGTACTCGTATATGGAAGTGTAAGAACACATATCATGACACATGATGAGCTGGTCGCATGGTCAGTACTCGTATATGGAAGTGTAAGAACACATATCATGACACATGATGCACTGGTCGCATGGTCAGTACTCGTATATGGAAGTGTAAGAACACATATCATGACACATGATGCACTTGTCGCATGGTCAGTACTCGCATATGGAAGTGTAAGAACACATATCATGGTACACGATGAGCTGGTCGCATGGTCAGTACTCGTATATAGAAGTGTAAGAACACATATCATGACGCATGATGTACTGGTCGCATGGTCAGTACTCGTATATGGAAGTGTAAGAACACATATCATGGCACATGATGTACTGGTCGCATGGTCAGTAATGGTATATGGAAGTGTAAGAACACATATCATGGCACATGATGTTCTGGTCGCATGATCAGTACTCGTATATGGAAGTGTAAGAACACATATCATGACACATGATGAGCTGGTCGCATGGTCAGTACTCGTATATGGAAGTGTAAGAACACATATCATGACACATGATGCACTGGTCGCATGTCAGTACTCGTATATGGAAGTGTAAGAACACATATCATGACACATGATGCACTGGTCGCATGGTCAGTACTCGTATATGGAAGTGTAAGAACACATATCATGACACATGATGCACTGGTTGCATGGTCAGTACTCGTATATAGAGGTGTAATAACACATATCATGACACATGATGCACTGGTCGCATGGTCAGTACTCGTATATGGAAGTGTAAGACACATATGATGACACATGATGCACTGGTCGCATGGTCATACTCGTATATGGAAGTGTAGAACACATATCATGACACATGATGCACTGGTCGCATGTCAGTACTCGTATATGGAAGTGTAAGAACACATATCATGAGACATGATGCACTGGTCGCATGGTCAGTACTCGTATATGGAAGTGTAAGAACACATATCATGGCACAACGATGAGCTGGTCGCATGGTCAGTACTCGTATATGGAAGTGTAAGAACACATATCATGACACATGATGCACTGGTCGCATGGTCAGTACTCGTATATGGAAGTGTAAGAACACATATCATGACACATGATGCACTGGTCGCATGGTCAGTACTCGTATATGGAGGGGTAAGAACAAAACAATGACACATGATGTACTGTCGCATGGTCATACTCGTATATGGAGGGGTAAGAACAAAACATAATGACATATGATGTACTGGTCGCATGTCAGTACTCGTATATGGAAGTGTAAGAACACATATCATGACACATGATGCACTGGTCGCATGGTCAGTACTCGTATATGGAAGTGTAAGAACACATATCATGACACATGATGCACTGGTCGCATGGTCAGTACTCGTATATGGAGGGGTAAGAACAACATAATGACATATGATGTACTGGTCGCATGGTCAGTACTCGTATATGGAGGGGTAAGAACAAAACATAATGACATATGATGTACTGGTCGCATGGTCAGTACTCGTATATGGAGGGTAAGAACAAAACATAATGACATATGATGTACTGGTCGCATGGTCAGTACTCGTATATGGAAGTGTAAGAACAAAACATGACACACGATGATCTGGTCGTATGTTCATTACTCATATATGTGTCTGTGTCCTTATTTTTTCCCTAAACCTGCGTCGTGGCTGACACACTCCACCTTCAACAGGCTGGATCTTGGTTTGACGTAGTTTTCCTTCTCGTTGGGTGGGTGTCCGCCAGTGCTGTTGGGCCCATCGTGCTCATGACACCTATGCACATCGCCATTATGCGTGTCGCACTTTTTCTTGTGTAGACGATATTATTTCTTGCTTGTTTGTTGTAACTCTGGTACAGCAAATAAAACGATCAGTCATTGGAGCTGTCGCGAAAGTATTCTTGACCTTGCTATCAAATTCTTCTACCTTTCAGCTCCCTGTGGAGCATAGGTCTTCAACAAACACTTTCCAAGCCGTTCTGTTTCTTGCCATTCTTTTAAGATCATTCCATGTCTTCCCCTTCATCTTCATCTCTTCTTCTATCTGTCTTCTCCAAGATTTCTTGGTCTTCCTCTTTGTCTTTTTCCCTGGCGATTCCAAGAGGGGCATGTTGTGTAATACCCTCAGTTGGCTTCAGCAATGTGTGTCCTATCCAGCGCCATCGTCTTCGCTGTATCTCTTTATCCACTGGTATGTGACTGGTACATTTCCATAATTTTATGTTAGTGATTTTGTCCTGCCATTTCCATTCATTGACGTCCGGGCACTTGAGCCTGACAAAGGCGTATCTTTAGATATCGCTCCGGTAGACGGGACTCGTAAACCTTGGCTGGCAACCCGTCTAGAAGAAGGGAAACTTCGACCACAAACCCTCCACTACCTTGTGGACTAGTTTCTAGTTAGAATCGAAGGTTATGGGAGTACACCCAGAGTAAAAATCCGGAGGAGGGACCCTAAGGCAGTGGACGGCGTTAATCGTCTTTCTGGCATCCCCTGCACCTTCTTTCAATTCCGAACGTATGGACTTTGTCCCTCCTTCGGAAATCCTTAAAACGAAGTCGAGAGGGGATAGTGCGACTGGGTAAAGCACTATCTCCATATCCTGTGCCCAGGCAGAGTAGGCAAAGTGAAAGGAGGAAGAAAGCACCAATGTTTAAACTTGGCACATGGAACGTAAGGACCATGTGCCCTGGACTTACTAAAACAAGCACACTGAAAGAAGGTAACATGGCGTCATGCTAGAAGTGGTCACTGGCACCAACTAGACCTAGTTCTTACAGTAGGCAGTCTTTAAATAACATCAGAATAACACGAACATATCACAGTGCAGACTGCAACACAGACCACGCTCTAGTCATTAGTAGATCAAAGCCAGAAGTAGTCGTATCTACAAATCAAGAGAGCCTGCAGCAGCCAAGATCAACATCACAGTGACAAAAACCACACCAACCGAAGATATTTTTAGATCCAAGTTTGATGAACTGGTAGAAGAAGTAGAAGATGCATCAAGTGTGGATGACAACTGGTGCTCCCTGAGACACACATCTATAACTGCGCTCTATCTACCTACGGCCAGAAACGGTTCTCAAAGAACGACTGGGTCGAAGAAAATGCAGCAAGACTAGACCCACTAATAGCTAATAAGAAAAAGGCTTTACTGAACTTCATAATATCCCAATCAAATCACCAAGGATCAGCTCAAACATGCGCAAGCCACCCTACAGCGCGAAGCAAGAAGATGCGCAAACGAATACTGGAACAATCTATGCTCTGAAATACAGAAAGCCTCAGACAGGGGCGACTCAAAAACCATGCATGACAATATAAAAAAGGCCCTTGGACCAAAATAACAAAATTCCCCCCTAAAATCCAAGTTTGGAGAACCTATTACTGACAGGGACAACAAATGCAAAGATGGGTTTGAACACTACTCTAATCTATACAGTGACGACAGACCAGCAAACACAGCTCTAGCACAATCAATACCCAAATATCCTACAATGTTTGAACTGGATGTTGAGCCTACTATGAACGAACTTGCTGACGCTATAAATGCCCTCTCAAGAGGAAAGCTGCAGGAAATGACAACATTCCCACAGATGTACTAAAGGACAACCTAAGCGTACTACTTCCACACCTATACAAACTGCTAATTAAATGCTGGAGAAACGGAGAAATACCTCATGATATGAGAAATGCTAAGATTATAACGCTGTACAGAATAAAGGAGACAGGGGTGACTGCAATAATTACAGAGGCATTTCTCTCCTTAGCACAACAGGCAAAGCTTTTGCTAGAGTCGTACTTAATCGCCTGCATAGACTTGCAGAACGGTGCTTCCCGAGTCCCAATGCGGTTTCAGACCCGGGAGATCAACCATAGATAAGATCTTCACTCTTAGACAACTGCAGGAAAAATGTCGGGAACAAAAATGCCGCTCTATATTGCCTTTGTGGATCTCACAAAGGCATTCGACACAGTAAACAGAGATGGTCTCTACAAGGTGTTAGAAGCATAGGCTGCCCTCCTAAATTACTTAGGCTGATATTTCCTTCCATGAAGACATGAATGGCCAAGTCCATTTTGATGGGAGTCCATCAGAGAATTTCAAAGTCAACAAAGGAGTGAAACAGGGATGTCCTCGCCCCCACCCTTTTTGGTATATTTTTTTGCTGCCCTCCTAATTACACCTTCGAAAACAGCTCAGGAGATATTTACATCGCACAAGACCAGATGGCTCACTGTTCAACCTAGCACGACTAAGAGCAAAAACCAAACAAATGTTGCCCTACTTAAAGAATTTTTATTTGCTGACGATGCAGCCCTAGTCGCTCATAGTGAGGCCACCCTACAGTCGCTGATCAACAACCTGGATAAAGCATGCGACCTTTTTTCACTGTCAATTAATGTTCAGAAGACAGTAATACTAATCAAGGTGACTTCAAACCTATATCTATTACTCTAAAAGACTGCCCACTAGAATCAGTACAGAAATTTACATATCTTGGATCCACAGTTTACGCAAACCATCTCTCTTGATGAAGAAATAAACTGTCGAATTGGTAAGGCAGCTACGACCTTCGGCAAACTCACAAAAGGGCATGGAACAACACGAACTAACTCAAAAGACTAAACTCTTAATATATCAAACTTGGTGCTTAGCACACTACTATATGGATCCGAAACCTGGACAACACTCAAACCAGAAAAAAGACTAATGTCTTCCACATGCGATGTCTCCGCAAAATAATGCACATCAAATGGCAGGACAAAATAACCAACTTAACTGTCCTGCAACTGCTAAGACCCTAACAATCATGTCGATGCTCAGAAGTCGAAGGCTAAGATGGCTGGGGCATGTCCAACGGATGGAAGAAAAAGCATTCCTAGGCAAATACTATATGGCGAGCTAAAACACGGAAAACGACAAATCGGCAGACCTAAAACTACGATATAGAGATATCTGCAAATCATCTCTGAAAGACTTCTCCATCTGTGAAAACGACTGGCAACATCTGGCAAGTGATCGCACATCATGGAGAGCACGTATAAGGAACGGTATAACAACATTTGAGACTGTTCTAAGACAGGACTTAGAAGAGAAGAGACTCATGAAAAAGGATGGTAAACCCTGTGGACCAGCGAGCCTGACCTGTTCATTATGTGACCGCGTGTGTTTGTCAACATTGGTAGAATTAGCCACGAGAGAAGCTGTTCGGCAAAAACAATACCTCAAAAAAATACGCAATAGCCTCCACTAGACCGTCTGACAAGACGAAAAGGGCCATATTATATTTCTGCGTAAGCATCCATTAATGAAAGTCCGTATCTCATGATTGTCATTTTAATTATTCTCCATGTTTCACAGCCATAGAATGAGACTGACTTAACATTGGAGTTCAAAATTTTTATTTTAGTAAAAAAAATAAAGTACCCCCGTCACGCCAAATGGCGTATAGGGAATATGGTGTTAGTGACCATAAATTTTACAGACCTTCGGCACATGAATTTTGGGTAATGTGGTCGATATTACGCTCATGCCGCTTCACTTTCCCAGAAATAAATCCGGTACCCATTAAAGGCTGGGTGAACCCGGAAGCCGTCGTCGTTGGGATCGAAACCCTAAACCTTGTCCTTTGTAGTCCAGTTCACTTTTATTTTAGTATTTAACCTAATTTATTCGGACTTCCATGTTTCCCAGTGCAACAAAAGCTCCTCTTGCTTTTGATAATCTTATTTGGTATCATTTTCTGTTCCTCCCTCTTTGTCTATATTACTGCCCAGATATATGTAAGATTGTACGTCTAGTAGAGGTATTGCTATCACATGTCAAGTATTATCTCGTCTCCGCGGCACTTGCTTTAACCAGTTCTATCACGGAACATCCAGGGCAAACTGCAACCTCGCTCCAACCCATTGCCAAGAAAATGTTCTGCAGGCAGAGCCCTGCATCTCCACGTGTCTTCACTTGTGTGATTGGCACTAGAAGTTCGTAATCATTGCTGTCAACACGCAACTCTCTGCGAATATATGCACAGATGAACTGTAGAGGTTGTCTGTCACTACCGCCAAAACGACCCTGTGGTTAAGGGACGAAGAAGAAGGTAAGAAGATGATGATAAACAAGAGGAAGACAAAGAAAAGAAGAGATAAGAGAATAGAACAGAAGGAGGAGGAGGATTGACATTTATTTGGTTATTGTTATCGACGTTATGCAGGTGTTATTTATTTGGTTATTGTTATCGACGTTATGCAGGTGTTATTTATTTGGTTATTGTTATCGACGTTATGCAGGTGTTATTTATTTGGTTATTGTTATCCCCGTTATGCAGATGTTATTTATTTGGTTATTGTTATCCACGTTATGCAGGTCTTATTTATTTGGTTATTGTTATCCACGTTATGCAGGTGTTATTTATTTGTTATTGTTATCGACGTTATGCAGGTGTTATTTATTTGCGTAACAAGTGAAAATAAAATTAAATTCCGTGTTGAAGTGTAACGTTGTGGGATTAACACTTTACTCCCCACATTTCAATACCTCGGCAAAATGTTCTGAGTTAATTGGTTAGTAAGGCCATTGTCGTCTTTTTTTCCCAAAATAAATCCGATTCCTACAAGACTCAGTATCATCATCATCATCATCATCATCAAGTACCGAGCTTTCTGGCGTAGGTGATCATGTCTCTCCACAACTTTCGATCTCGACAGTTATTTATCATTTCTGTTGTTGACCTTCTGCCAAGCCATTCTCTTAAGCTGTCTGGTATTTTTTTCTCTTCACTTCCCTCTATCTCTTCGTCCCTCAATTTTTCCAGTTGTTCTCTTCTCATTACATGGCCAAAAAAATGATGATTTGTTTCTTCTATATTGCAAATTAGCTCTCTTTTTGCTTTGACCTCTTTCAGAACATTTTCATTACTCTTCTTAGCTGTCCATGGTATTCTCAACATTCTTCTGTAAAACCACATTTCTACAGACTCCAGTGATTTTCTTGTCTGTTGTCCTATTGTCCATGATTCACATCCATATGTTAAGACTGGCTCTACATAACACTGAATAACTCTTTTTCTTGATTCCTATCAGACTAGTTGAAGTTAAAGGTCGTCGACTGGTATCTAACTGAAGCTTGTCCGTCAGAGACCAGTTCCCGAAGCCACTGCACTATAGCATTTCTAGACAAAGTTAAAGTTGGCTATTTGAATCAACATTTATGAGGTATCATTTGTAGACAGTTAAAGTTGGCTATTTGAATCAACATTTATAAGGTATCATTTGTAGACAAAGTTAAATTTGGCTATTTGATTCACATTTATGAGGTGTCATTTGAATACAAAATATATGTTAAACTGTGAGATATGTCCAGCAACATTTGTGACGAGTATCCTCTCGTTTGTCCATGGGGCCGATGAAAGCTGCACGATCATCATTCTCTGTCAATGTGTGTTCTGAGACCGTCGATGTATCAAACAGGAGCCCTCAAGTGAAGACATGGATGTGTTGAGTGTTGATCTGTCAGGAAAAATCGATACTGGAGTTTCCGAGCCGTGAATTACATTTCAGTAAGCGGGCCTGACTCTACGATACAATCATGCTCCCTTACACGCCTATCTTGATCTAGCGGCATGTTATGGCCGGGGCGGAAGTGAAATCAGTTGTGATCGGACCTTGCTACGTGTCTAACTGTGCTCACTGAGTAAGACAGCGCTGTGCCAGAACACGTTTTCACACGCTGAACTTATCTTCCAGAAGTTTGCTAGATCGGGGCGTAGATTGGACGAACGATATGGTGTAGTGAAGATATAGGCTTGATGTGGTGGGTAGACGGGTGTAGTGAAGATATAGGCTTGATGGTGGTGGGTAGACGGTGTAGTGAAGATATAGGCTTGATGGTGGTGGGTAGACGGGGTGTAGTGAAGATATAGGCTTGATGGTGGTGTGTAGACGGGGTGTAGTGAAGATATAGGCTTGATGGTGGTGGGTAGACGGGTGTAGTGAAGATATAGGCTTGATGGTGGTGGGTAGACGGGGTGTAGTGAAGATATAGGCTTGATGGTGGTGGTAGACGGGGTGTAGTGAAGATATAGGCTTGATGGTGGTGGGTAGACGGGGTGTAGTTTAGGTGTAAGATTAGCGTGGTGAATAGGCAAGATGTAGTGAAGATGTAAGATTACCGTGGGTGAATAGGCAAGATGTAGTGAAGATGTAAGATTAACGTGGTGAATAGATTGATGTATGGAGATGAGCGTATGATGTGTGGAGTGAGATTATATGGTGGGAGATGGAGTACCGTGGGTGGATAGACATGATGTAGTGGAGATGTAAGTTTACCGTGGTGATAGACATGATGTAGTGGAAATGTAAGTTTACCGTGGTGTGGAGACATGATGTATGAGATGTAAGTTTCCGTGGGCGAATAGACAAGATGTAGTGGAGATGTAAGTTTACCGTGGGTGGATAGACATGGCGAAGTAGGTCACAGGATTAGTGTCGGTGGATAGCCAGAGTGTAGTGGAGATGTAAGATTACGTGGATGGATAGACAAGATGTAGTGAAGATACAGGATTAGCGTGGGTGGTTAGACGGGATGTAATGGAGATATAGGTTAGCGTTGGTGGAAGGCAAGATGTAGTGAAGATAAAAGGAATAGTGTGGGTTGTTAGACAAGATGTAGTGAAGATAAAAGGATAGTGTGGGTTGTTAGAAAGATGTAGTGAAGATAAAAGGAATAGTGTGGGTTGTTAGACAAGATGTAGTGAAGATAAAAGAGAATAGTGTGGGTTGTTAGAACAAGATGTAGTGAAGATAAAAGGAATAGTGTGGGTTGTTAGAAAAGATGTAGTGAAGATAAAAGGAATAGTGTGGTTGTTAGAAAAGATGTAGTGAAGATAAAAGGAATAGTGTGGTTGTTAGACAAGATGTAGTGAAGATAAAAGGAATAGTGTGGGTTGTTAGACAAGATGTAGTGAAGATAAAAGGATAGTGTGGGTTGTTAGACAAGATGTAGTGAAGATAAAGGAATAGTGTGTGGTTGTTAGAAAAGATGTAGTGAAGATAAAAGGAATAGTGTGGGTTGTTAGACAAGATGTAGTGAAGATAAAAGGAATAGTATGGGTTGTTAGAAAAGATGTAGTGAAGATAAAAGGAATAGTGTGGGTTGTTAGACAAGATGTAGTGAAGATAAAAAGAATAGTGTGGGTTGTTAGAAAAGATGTAGTGAAGATAAAGGAATAGTGTGGGTTGTTAGACAAAGATGTAGTGAAGATACAGGATTAGCGTGGTGGATACACAGGGTGTAGTGGGAATATAGGGTTAGCGTGGGTGGATGACAGTATGTAGTGCGGATATAGGGTTAGCGTGGGTGGATAGACAGGATGTAGGATACATCAGATCTGGGATTAACATTGGAGGAGAGGCGATAAGGTCAAAGGAAATCCGGGATTAACATTGGTGGAGAGGTGATACGGTCAAAGGAAATCCGGGATTAACATTGGTGGATAGGCGATAATGTCTAAATGAAATATGGGATTAACATTGGTGGAGAGGTGATAAGGTCTAAAGGAGATCTGGGCATTGCATGGGCAGATAGGCAAAGCCCCTCTTTTGTTTCGTACGGAATGGAACATAGTTGCTTTTGCAAAAACCAGGAACGTCGAAGCGAAATCTTCTTCTTGTCGATGTCAAGAATACAGGACACACTTAAAATGTGACAACCGAAAAATGGGGTGAAGTAATTAAAGAAAATAAAAAAACACTATAGCGAAACAGATGAAAGGAAGTCAGCACAAGACACCAGCGCACATGATAAAACATCCGGGGGACGACAGAAATTTGTGGAGAGACATGATCACTTTTTTGTATTTTGTGATGATTACGAGTATTTTTGTGAAGAGAGAAACAAAAAAAAAAAAACACACACGAAGACTTTGTCTACGGCAAGTCTCCCCAGCAACAACTCAACGCTGAAAACATTGGCAATTTGTAACAAGGGCAGATAATTAGAAAGCTAAGCACATTCTTCAAATAACGAGGCACAACTCTTGTGCTGATTGCCCTTGAGGTAAGGAGCATTTCTCTTTTTTTATAGTAAAAAAAAGTTGGTGGAAGGGGGGGGGGGCGTAGGAGAGCTAATAGCTGTTTATAGATGTTTATTTCAGCCTAAAATTGGCACTTTAGTTCCCGAACTAGGAAAGACTCCGGTGAATGAAGAATTTATCTATCTGGAACATTGTTCTTCATATTGTTATTGAGTTATTTGCGGGTCATCATCACCGCACTCCGAACATGTCCATAGATGCTCAGAGCCCCTCCTCAGCAAGTCCCGCAGTGTCCAGCGACTGACGACTCCAGTTCTGTGTTGGTTGATAACTCTTCTTATACGCCCACGAAATTTCTCGTTTCTGGCTGCGCCCATCTTTACCTCGCTACTTCAAATCAATTAATCAATCACGAATTACTCAAACCATCATTATTATAATTAGTCACGCCTTGATCAAGTTGTGTACAACGTCGGCAGCAAATTATTCTACAACACGTTTACTTACACAAACTGCTCCGTGTGCAGATGATATTTTTCTCAGATGTGAAACGGAATGTGGGAATTAAATTATCAGCCACAACATATGTGAAGGTAACTAATTATTACACTCGCATATGTTTCCTCAAAGTCTGTTTGGTGAGCTAGAAGAGAAAATATCCTTCGTGAGTTTTTCTTCTTCTGAGGGGTTAATCGAGACCTGCTTCAAGCGAGCGAGAGAGAGAGAGTGAGTGAGAGAGAGAGAGAGAGAGAGAGAGTGAGTGAAAGCTACTAAAGTTGTATCTCGTTATCTGCCACGTTTGTGGTTTTCTTGATGAATTGGCCGAGGAGCTGTCGAGTTGTTGCGATTCGAGGGATTGGTATAATCAGGGAGGAGATGGAGATTATCTGGTCTTGTAATAAGACACCCTCCTGGCCAGAGACGTGCTCACAGGTAGATAATCTCATTTCAATTATATACGTAGCTGCAGAAAGAAATCTGATTATTACAGACGGTTAGCTTTCTGACCTCACGAGAGGTTTAGGTATTTAGCTTCCTGTCTAAGGTTGGGGAGGGGAGCACGGTGGTGCAGCGTAACAACCATTCAAGTGCTGTTGTTGGTGCAGTGTAACAACCATTCAAGTGTTGTTGTTGGTGCAGCCTAACAACCACATGTGTTCTTGTTGGTGCAGCGTAACAACCATTCAAGTGATGTTGTTGTTGCAGCGTAACAACCATTCAAGTGATGTTGTTGGTGCAGCGTAACAACCATTCAAGTGATGTTGTTGGTGCAGCGTAACAACCATTCAAGTGATGTTGTTGGTGCAGCGTAACAACCATTCAAGTGATGTTGTTGTTGCAGCGTAACAACCATTCAAGTGCTGTTGTTGGTGCAGCGTAACAACCATTCAAGTGCTGTTGTTGGTGCAGCGTAACACCATTCAGGTGATGTTGTTGGTGCAGCGTAACACCATTCAGGTGAGGTTGTTGGCAGCGTAACAACCATTCAAGTATTGTTGGGTGCAGCGTAACAACCATTCAAATGTTGTTGGTGCAGCGTAACCCCATTCAAGTGTTGTTGGTGCAGCGTAACAACCATTCAAATGTTGTTGGTGCAGCGTAACAACCATTCAAGTGTTGTTGGTGCAGCGTAACAACCATTCAGGTGATGTTGTTGGTGCAGCGTAACAACCATTCAAGTGTTGTTGGTGCAGCATAACAACCATTCAGGTGATGTTGTTGGTGCAGCGTAATAACCATTCAAGTGTAGTTGCTGGTGCAGCATAACAACCATTCAAGTGATGTTGTTGGTGCAGCGTAACAACTATTCAAGTGTTGTTGTTGGTGCAGCCTAACAACCATTCATGTGTTGTTGTTGGTGCAGCTTAACAACCATTCAAGTGTTTTTTGTTGGTGCAGCGCAACAACCATTCAAGTGTTGTTGCTGGTGCAGCGTAAAACCATTCAAGTGTTGGTTTGTTTGGCAGCGTAACAACCATTCAAGTGTTGTTGGTGCAGCCTAACAACCATTCAAGTGTTGTTGTTGGTGCAGCGTAACAACCATTCAAGTGTTGTTGTTGGTGCAGCGTAACAACCATTCAAGTGTTGTGTGCTGTGCAGCGTAACACCATTCAAGTGTTGTTGTTGGTGCAGCGTAACAACCATTCAAGTGTTGTTGGTGCAGCGTAACAACTATTCAAGTGCTGTTGTTGATGCAGCGTAACAACCATTCAAGTGTTATTGGTGCAGCGTAACAACCATTCAAGTGTTGTTTGTTGTTGCAGCTAACAACCATTCAGTGTTGTTTGTTGGTGCAGCGTAACAACCATTCAAGTGTTGTTGGTGCAGCGTAACAACCATTCAAGTGTTGTTGGTGCAGCGTAACAACCATTCAAGTGCTGTTGTTGGTGCAGCATAACAACCATTCAAGTGTTGTTGTTGGTGCAGCCTACCAACCATTCAAGTGTTGTTGTTGTGCAGCGTAACAACCATTCAAGTGTTGTTGGTGCAGCCTAACAACCATTCAAGTGTTGTTGGTGCAGCCTAACAACCATTCAAGTGTTGTTGTTGGTGCAGCATAACA
>JAVIAB010000126.1:42010409-42102909 GCA_032433765.1 Megaustenia siamemsis
TCATCACCTTTCCGGCTGATGGAGATGTTTTGAATTTTTTCTTTTTGGTGACTGCGGATGATGTCATTCCATTGACTGCATTTTTGTTTCAGGCTCATAATAATGTGCCCACGTTTCGTCACCGGTAACAATTTTTGACAAAAACATTTCTCCTTCAACACCGAAACGCTCCAACAATTCAGAACAGAATGTTTTCCTTTGAACTCTGTGATCATTTGTTAGGCACCGAGGAACCCGTCGAGCGCGCAATTCTTTGAATATCCGAGAGTTTTAAAAATTGCGATTGCACTTCCCTTGCTGACTGTAAGCTGTAATGCCAATTGCTGACTAGTGATACGCCTATCCTTACGAATAATGGCATCAGCCCGGTTTAACATGTCTGTGCTGGTAGCCGAGGCAACACGTCCAGAACGCGGTAAATCATGCAGCTCCACTCGTTACACTTTCTGCAGCTTTAATTCTCTGAAACCAGCGACTAACTGTGCTCCTATCGACTGCAGAACATTTGTACACTGCACACAGTCGTTTATGAATGTTTGCCACAGTTTCTTTCTCCGCAACCAGAAATTCTATGACAATTCGCTGTTTGTAACGGACATTGTTGACAAGCTCCATTTTAACGGTTCATAGATTGCGTAATATTTTTCAGAATGCTGTGCAATTTGGTGCACATATTGGAACATGTCATATTCCAAGTGTGCAAAATTTCATATTCCTATCTTTATTATTAGCCGAGAAAAAAATTGGTGTGCATTACTTTTTGACCTCCCTACGTATATCATCTATGTATATCATCTATGTATACCATCTAAATTGATCATATGTTTAAGCTTACTAGACATATGTTCAACAAAATAGCAAAAGAAGCAAATAACAGCTTTGTAAATGAAATGCTTTAGATAAACCAATCGTATTTTCTGTGTCGACTGTGTTATTAGTGAAGAATTCCACAACAAAATTGTGTGGTACATATATGTCCCTATTACCGGGAATGTCCATCTCGAATGTACACAATCTGTGTCGGTGGATGGGGCAGAAGAATCAGAAATGAACAAAGGCCCAGAAAGCGAAAACAGCAAAGTTTGTGGTACAAATGAAACACTAAAGATGAATATGGCTGACCACTGTGAAAGAGATATCGGAGCCTCATCAATGTACTATTCCAAAGAAAGCATTTGAGAGAAATTCTAACTAGTGTCAGAGAATGGTGCAGGAACATAGACAGAAAAACACAACAAACAATTAAAACCTTTGAAATGTGGATTTATAGAAGAATAACAAAATGGATGGAAAGGAAAAGAACGAAACGAACGATGAAGTCTTAAAAACAACTAAAAATGAAAAGAGAACTACTAAATACAATTCAAACAAGGCAAATGAAATTTTAGGGCATTTTAAAAGACACAACAGCCTACTAAAAGTAATCTTGGAAGGGAAAATACAAGGTAAAAGAGGCAGAGGCAGACCAAGACTAACATGGACGAGTAAAATCAAAAGATGAATAAGTCAGCTTTGCTTATGACAACCTGCACTTATCAAACACCAGAGACAGTGTGGAATGGAGGTCCTTGGTAGTCAACCTTCAATGCGGAGACGGCAATCAATAATGATGATATGTCAATACAAAAGATATTGAGGCTGTCATGAGCAATTGCGACTTGGGGCGGTTAAGCTATATTTATCCCAAACTCTGCTCTTGTAAAAAGAAACGTCAGAGAAGCGAACAGTGGCGAAGAGGTAGTCAAAAATATGACGAGAAAGACAGTGTCAGAGAAGAGAACACGTGGCGATGATGTAGTCAAAAATATGACGAGAAGACAGTGTCAGAGAAGAGAACAGTGGCAAAGATGTAGTCAAAAATATGACGAGAAGACAGTGTTCAGAGAAGAGAACAGTGGCGATGATGTAGTCAAAAATATGACGAGAAGACATGTTCAGAGAAGAGAACAGTGGCGATGATGTAGTCAAAAATATGACGAGAACACAGTGTCAGAGAAGCGAACAGTGGCGAAGATGTAGTCAAAAATATGACGAGAAGACGTGTCAGAGAAGAGAACAGTGGCGAAGATGTAGTCAAAAAATATGGACGAGAAGGCAGTGTCAGAGATGAGAACAGTGGCGAAGATGTAGTCAAAAAAATATGACGAGAAGACAGTGTCAGAGAAGAGAACAGTGGGCGATGTGTAGTCAAAACAAATATGACGGAAGACAGTGTCAGAGAAGAGAACAGTGGCGAAGATGTAGTCAAAAATATGACGAGAAGACAGTGTCAGAGTAGAGGACAGTGGCGAAGATGTAGTCAAAAATATGACGAGAAGACAGTGTCAGAGAAGAGGACAGTGGCGAAGAAGATGTAGTCAAAAAATATGACGAGAAGGCAGTGTTCAGAGAAGGAGAACAGTGGCGAAGATGTAGTAAAAAATATGACGAGAAGACAGTGTTAAGGAAGAGAACAGTGGCGAAGATGTAGTCAAAAATATGACGAGAAGACAGTGTCAGAGAAGATGACAGTGGCGAAATGTAGTCAAAAATATGACGAGAAGACAGTGTCAGAGAAGAGGACAGTGGCGAAGATGTAGTCAAAATATGACGAGAATGACAGTGTCAGAGAAGAGAACAGTGGCGAAGATGTAGTCAAAAATATGACGAGAAGACAGTGTCAGAGAAGAGAACAGTGGCGAAGATGTAGTCAAAAATATGACGAGAAGACAGTGTCAGAGAAGAGAACAGTGGCGAAGATGTAGTCAAAAATATGACGAGAAGACAGTGTCAGAGTAGAGGACAGTGGCGAAGATGTAGTCAAAAATATGACGAGAAGACAGTGTCAGAGAAGAGGACAGTGGCGAAGATGTAGTCAAAAATATGACGAGAAGGCAGTGTCAGAGAAGAGAACAGTGGCGAAGATGTAGTAAAAAATATGACGAGAAGACAGTGTTAGAGAAGAGAACAGTGGCGAAGATGTAGTCAAAATATGACGAGAAAGACAGTGTCAGAGAAGAGGACAGTGGCGAAGATGTAGTCAAAAATATGACGAGAAGACAGTGTCAGAGAAGAGAGAACAGTGGCGAAGATGTAGTCAAAAATATGACGAGAAGACAGTGTCAGAGATGTGAACAGTCCTTAATTATGTTAGTTTACAACGAATTGCAACAAATATGGAAATAAAAGAACGCACGTTGTAACCATGAATGTTACATCAACGACAGGGATAGCAACTAGTAAGGCAATAAATGATCTTATAATAATGATAAACGTTTTTAACGTTATAGAGTTAAAGTACAGAGTTATAGTTACAGAGTTATAGTTACAGAGTTATAGTTACAGAGTATAGTTACAGAGTTATAGTTACAGAGTTATAGTTACAGATTTATAGTTACAGAGTTATATTACAGAGTTATAGTTACAGAGTTATAGTTACAGAGTTATAGTTACAGAGTTATAGTTACAGAGTTATAGTTACAGAGTTATAGTTACAGAGTTATAGTTACAGAGTTATAGTTACAGAGTTATAGTTACAGAGTTATAGTTACAGAGTTATAGTTACAGAGTTATATTTACAGAGTTGCTTGCGAGTTATCATCATTGTACTCCGAACATGTCCATAGGTGCTCAGATCCCCTCCTCAGCTAGTCCTGCAGTGTCCAGCGACTAACGACTCCAGTTCTGTGTTGGTTGATAAGTCTTCATATACGCCCACTAAGTTTCTCGTTTCTGGCTGTTTCCTTCTTAACTCTCTCATTTCTTTCATCCGAAGGGTTGTTAACGTTTAGACGGTAAGTACACGGGAAGTGGTATAGTAGGTAGAACGCTGGCTTGCTACAATATAGTGATCAAAGTTCTATCTCTCTCGTTCCACCACTCCTTCTCTGTTTGTCACGTATGACTATCAACAGCTGCAATAAAGAACAGTTTCTTTACTGTTGATATGTTAAGGTAGAGGTAGTCTCATAGAAGTTGAGAAATGCAATGTTTGTAACTTCACTAAGCGTCGTCTTCATGAGGTGGGATGACCAGTTTCCTTCCTCACTGCCTTTCCTTCCTAAAGAATATCTCTGGTACCAAAGAGGCTGGGCTTGATATGAGAAACATGCATTCTTTATCTCCAGAATTATTCCCCTTAGAGCTGTATTAATCTTCCATGAAATTAGTAGTACATGACGTCATTAAGTTTAGACTTCTGTGTACCTGACTTTGTTTATGATTAACATTTAATCAAAGTAAAATTTAAAAAAAGAGTGAATGTTGGGCGACATAGAAGTATTGATAATGGGATGTAGTGTCCTTTAGTTGAAGTGGAGCTCCAGGGTAACTAACCTTTGATGACGAGAGAGCACATTATGATACACATTTTGTTGTCTAGCTGCTTTCATTGCCGGGTGCAGAGGTTGGGCAATCAGGAGTCGATTATCACATCCCGCTCCCTTTTTTTTTTTTTTTTGGCTTGCAAGTCACGTGTCTTAATACAACCCGACTAAAAGGCCGAAGGAGTCCATCAGAGGCATGGCTGACATTTTACACCGAATCATAGCGGATTGCTTGATCCAGGATCGTACTCTATTTCTTCGCTGTGCCCATAAAAACCTACTAACCAGTCTAGTCTGGCGAAGGCTACCCTGAACTCAAAAAGAATGCCTGAAGTCGGATGTGTTGGGCCGAAAGGAGCCATTATCACAGTTCTTATGTTAACCACAACATACATAACATTTATATGCGTACTTTAACCTTCCACTTAATGGTGAATGGTGGATGTGACTATTCATCACTTTAGTAGTCGTCGGTTGTACCCCAGACAGAGAGAGAGAAAGAGAACACCTAACATGATTCTATAGCAATATGGAACATCACAAACTCAAGAAAAAATATAACAAACACTTTGATACTGACCAACGTTTCTATCGGCTATTCTTCTTCTTTCATCAGCCATTGTGAGAATTTCATCAAGAATGAAGAGTTAAAGTGTCATGAGAATTAAAGATACTTTCAGCCCTTGGTTTACTCACTTTCTCGTCCCACCCACCATCCTCCTTTGTGGCGCCATTTGTCTTGCGATTATCACACGAAAAAGGCCGCTTACCACGCCCCCTATCCCTGCATTCCGGAAAATCCCCATGTTTAAAGTAACAATCAACGAAGAGAAAGTGATCCGTGTAAGGAGTTTGATTGGAATCTATTTATAGCCTGGACATTATGTCTCCTTTACGTTTACATTGTCTGACAATGTCAGTTTCGAATTTTCCTTTTTTCTTCTATTCTATATTTTGTCTTATAACAACGTATAACTTTTGACGTGAATTTTTTTTTTGGAATTCAGAGGTGATAAACAAACAAATTACCTAGATAACCAATTAATTGAGTAATTGAATAATTACCTAAACATTTAGATCATAAGCATTCATCATTATGTGCCATACCCGGTTGGCGTAGGCGATCATGACCTTCCACAAACTTCCATCTACCGTGCATCGTGTCAGTTCTGTTGTTGATTGTTTTCCATGCCATGACACCAAGCTATCCAGTATTTTCTCTCTTTATCGTCAGCGATCTCTCTTTCCTTTTATTTTGCCAGTTGTAACCAAGTATTCCAACTTTTCTCTTCTCATGATGTGCCCGAAAAATGTTGATTGTTTCTTTCTGATGTTTCTTAGGAGCTCCCTTTTTTTTGTTGGCCTCTTTGAGAATTTCCTCGCTGGTATATTTAGCTGTCCAGGGAACTTTCAACATTCTTCTGAGAAATCCCATCTCTGTAGCCTCTAATCGTCTTTTCATTTGTTTGTCTACTGTCCATGATTTGCTTCCATAGGTCAGAATTGGATCTATATAGCATCGATGAATTCTCTTTCTCATTTTTATTGACATAGATTTATTGCATAAGATATTTTTCATTTTCTGAAATGCTATTTTGGCCTGAGCTATTCTGCTTTTTATTTCTGTGTTCCATCTTCCATCTGGTGTTGTTAATTTGCCCACGTATTTGAAACGTTGCACTTGTTTCAGATTTGTCTCGTTTATTTTTATGCTGCATGCTGGTGATGATTGTTTCTTCGATATAACCATTACTTCTGTTTTTTACTATTCAGACTGAGCCCTTATTGTTGCTTTCTTCTACTATTATGTCTATCATTTCTTGTAGTTCATTCTCTGTCTCTGCTATTAAAATATTATGTCATCTGCATATCGCAAATTGTTCATGTTTGTGAACGTTGACTTCAATTTCTTTTACACCTACTGTATAACATTTTCGCTGTAAAGTGAAAACAAATCCGACGACAGAACACAGCCTTGACTGATTCCTTGTTTTATGTATTGTAACTGCCTTGTTTGGTTGCTAATTCTTATGACTGCTGTAGGGTGTCCGGTTAGCGCAATCGATAGGCGGTTGGCTTACCACGGCAACAGCCGGGGTTCGTACCCTGGCGAGGACACCTGGGTTTTACTAATTCCTAAAAATTAGTACCTCTGAAGTCGGAGTAAATCTGCCTGCATGGCGAGGGGCATCCTGTAATGGGATAAAACAGACTTTACACGCAAAATTCAGTCCCACAAAAATTGAGTGGGTGGGACTTCGTCAGAGGTCAAAGCTGACGAGAACGAACGAATGACTGCTGTTTGTTGCTAGTACATGTTTTTGTAAGATTCTCAGATCCTTGCCATCAATGTTTAATTTCTCCAGCATATTGATCATTTCCACATGCTTTACTTTGCCCAATGCGTTTGTGTTGTCTATAAAGCACATACGTAGATCTTTATTTACTTCTATAACTCTTTCTGTCACTGTTCTTAGGATGCATATTGCGTTATTGATGCTCTTTCCTTCCACAAATCCACGCTGTTCCTCACTTATTTCTGGTTTTATTTTGTTTCTTACACTTCTCATAATGATTCTTAGTAATAATTTCGTCATATGGCTCATGAGACTAATAGTGCGATGGTCCTCACAATCAGTGGCTCCTGCGCCTGACTTCTTCGGTATGGCATTGCACGCAAATAATTAAGAGTTACTAAACTAACCAAACTGAATTACTTTAACCTGCTAATGTAATTGAACTGCATAAATTAGGAATTAAGATAACTAAATAAATGAAAGTAACCAACAAGATCCTTAATTTGACTAAAGTTATTAAACTAAACAAAACTAACTTTAATATTTAATGAATTAATATGCACATTAATTACGTGAGTGATAACGAGCAAACAAACAGTAGTTCTCCAAAAAATAAACATTTTAAAAATGTATTTGTACGTGAGCAACAGTTGTAACATATTAAAGACGTGATCAACAGTTGTAACATATTAAAGACGTGATCAACAGTTGTAACATATTAAAGACCTGATCAACAGTTGTAACATATTAAAGACCTGATCAACAGTTGTAACATATTAAAGACGTGATCAACAGTTGTAACATATTAAAGATGTGATCAACAGTTGTAACATATTAAAGACCTGATCAACAGTTGTAACATATTAACGGGGTGACCAAAAGTTACAACATGTTAAAGGCGTGACCAAAGTCTCAATATATTATAGGGTGACCAACAGTTAGAACATGTTAAAGGCGTGACCAAAAGTCTCAATATAT
This sequence comes from Megaustenia siamemsis, assembly GCA_032433765.1. Classification (NCBI taxonomy): domain Eukaryota; kingdom Metazoa; phylum Mollusca; class Gastropoda; order Stylommatophora; family Ariophantidae; genus Megaustenia; species Megaustenia siamemsis. The sequence goes on from JAVIAB010000126.1 coordinate 42,017,989, forward strand.
TATAGGGTGACCAACAGTTAGAACATGTTAAAGGCGTGACCAAAAGTCTCAATATATTATAGGGTGACCAACAGTTAGAACACTTTAAAGGCGTGACCAAAAGTCTCAATATATTATAGGGTGACCAACTTAGAACATGTTAAGGCGTGACCAAAAGTCTCATATATTATAGGCGTGACCAACAGTTAGAACATATTAACGGGGTGACTAAGAGTTGGAAAACATTAAAGGTGTGACCACGATGAGCCAAGAGCGGTCGACAACGGAAGCTGTGAGCGGTAGCCTTGGAAAGTGACAAACCAATATGGCTAAGTCAGTAGGGATCGCAGATGGAAGGTAACCAGGTACGCACAAAGGATATGTCGCCGACAAATATCGTGATTTGTCGTAGACTAAGCGGGACATCCACTCCACAGCCACTTAACGTCTCCCTAAAGGCGAGTGGATGGGAGGAATGATCGTCGAATGAACACTGGAGAATAAGAACAACAATGAAGAATATATCATATTATGAGAGTGGGAACTCGTAAAATATGGAGGGAGTAAACACACATATTTTCTGAATGAGAACTGGCAACATACAAAACTAGAAAACAACATTTTATTTTACATTTTTCTCTTTTTCTATTTTATATATCTTGACGCCCATCCTACCTCTCCTCATGTAGTATTCATTTCTCTCTTCCCTCTTTTCTTATTTCAACATCCTACTTTTCTCGCCTTTCACTTGATCATCTAACATGTATTTATAGATAATTGTGCTTTAGCGTTTGTTGTCGTTGTCCTTGTATTCTGAAGAAGGCCACAGGACGAAACGTCAGTATTGTGTTGTGTTCCTTACTTGTAAAGCTGTCACCATACTTTGGAGTGTTTAGCACACCCCACCACTGGCTCCTAGAAAACAAAAACAACAACTACAACAAAATGCAAAAACAACTAGAACAACAACAACAAAATGCAACAACCACAATAACAACAACAACAACAAAATGCAACAACCACAATAACAACAACAACAACAAAATGCAACAACCACAACAACAACAAAATGCAACAACAACAACAACTGCAACAACCACAACAACAACAAAATGCAACAACAACAACAACAAAATGCAACAACCACAACAACAACAACAACAAAATGCAACAACCACAACAACAACAACAACAAAATGCAACAACCACAATAACAACAACAACAACAAAATGCAACAACCACAACAACAACAAAATGCAACAACAACTGCAACAACCACAACAACAACAAAATGCAACAACCACAATGTCCGAGGGGCGATCATCTTCATCCTAGCTCGTTTTTTTTTTTTTTTAAATCCGAGACGCGTCTGCATTACTACTCATCTATAATTGGCAGATATATCTCTTATGTTTATCTCTTATGTTTATCTCTTATGTTTATCTCTTATGTTTATCTCTTATTGCGTGTGATAAACATCCCTGGGCAGTGTTTACCAGGCACTTTGTCGGGGAACGAGTGTAGCTTTTACATTTCGACAGTTGGCCAGCCTGGTTGGCACTTGTTTGTCAGAGTTGTCAATCAGTATTTTTATCGTCTTCAGCGCGTGTTGCCCTCGTGTGTTGGCCTCGATGAGTGGGTTATCCCGAGTTGAATCAATAGAGACGAGAAGTTCGGGTCGATAATTTATCTGCCATTTACCTCCCGTATTCCTTCACTCAGTTTCCTGTATTCTCACTCATTGATCAGGGCACAGTTCTTTTCCGCTTCTTACGTCGAATTTATTTTGCCATCAACTCTCGCATTCAGTATGGTTTATTCTATACACGTTAAGCTCGTGTATATGTTTTACACTATTTTATTTCATTTTGTTAAGTTTTATTTTATTTTATTTTATTTTATTTATTTTATTTTATTTTATTTTATTTTATTTTATTTTATTTAGACTTTGTCCCACTGCCCTCCTTCCAATATGAAGAGAGGTTAAGCAAGTGAGCAGAGATTTGTCGTTCTCTCTAATACGGTGAACGGGGTCCTCGGTACCTAGTTGGGGAAAACCACTGGACTGGACTACCGACGTTCGGACAACCCGTGTTCGATCCCCGCTGGGAGCAGTGTGAGCTGTACTCGTGGTTGAAAAAAAAAACATACCCCGGTCGACCCAGTAGCTGGCAGAAATGGGTACCAGGGCCCAGTAGCTGGCAGAAATGGGTACCAGGGTAGTACTCTGGGAAAGTGAGGAATGCCGCATCGTGAGTTTCGATGCTTGAAGCGACACTGTCCAGAAGTCTCCGAACACTTATGCATAGGCAGCCGAGAACATATGGGTTGAAAAGTCGCATGCTAAGACGCCGGTTTAGGTTTTGTACTTGACCTTTAACCTACCTGACGGTGAACAGACTCCTAATCGTGGTAGGATCCAAATAATATTTTCCTATCGTTAGAAGGGGGAGGGGAGATAAATACGGAAGAGACAAATTATTCCCGTGCTGCTGTAAAGTTGGTAGCAAGAGCAGGTAGTGGGGTTTAACGTACACTCCTACAAGGTATAGTGAAAGCTTTACACACAAAAAAAAGAGAACACAACAGAAGCAGACTGACGTTTCGGCCTACATGCGGCCTTCATCACAAAACGAGAACAACACAAACGAGAACAACACAAACGAGAACAACACAAACGAACAACGAATTATAGAAAACTTTACTACATCTAAAGCGGCACGGGCGTAATACCGACCACATTACCCCAAAAAGCATGTGCTGAAGGTCTGTAAAAATGTATGGTCACTAGCACCATATTCCATATACGCCACTTGGCGTGACGGGGGCTCTTGACTTTACTTACTACTTGTTACTACATCTAGGGTGAGAGGGACTGATAAAGGTAAGAATTGACCGAAACACCTCGTGGCGATTGCACTGGGCATAAGGGCTTTATTCTACAGTTAAGTAGAAAATATTAGGCACTCCTCGAATGTGAGGTTATTGTGTTAATGCCACGAGTTGATAAGTAGATGCCCTTTGACCCATGACTGAGGCGGGTCATAATGGTTGTAATGATGTTCTCGGTTTTTACTAGAGAAATCATCATCATCATCGCGTGCCTTCTCCGCAACGAAGGTTGGCTACCATTGATCGCCATTCTACTCTGTTTCTTGCTTTGATGGTGCAGGCTGATATAGATTGACTTGTCCATCTTTTGATGTTACTCGTCCGTGTTAGTCTTGGTCGTCCTCTGCCTCTTTTACCTTGTATTTTTCCTTCCAATATTACTTTTAGTAGGCTGTTGTGTCTTTTAACATGCCACAAAAATTTCATTTGTCTTGTCTTAATTGTATTTAGTAGTTCGGAGAAAAATATAGTTCGTCTAATCCCAGGCTGCGATGAGAAACTACCAGTAGCGACACTACAATACTAGGTCTTTTATATGGTTAACAGCCACCACTACAGGGAACACGGCGATCCTAGCTTCTGTTAGACAACTTGTATTGGCGCAAGCAATTCCCGAGGGAGATCGAGGCTAGGACTTTGGCAGATAATGAGCCAACGACACTGCCAGGTCGCTGTTGCTTGAGCTGCCCTCACTCAGACTAGTTCGTTCTCTACCCTTCCTTGGACTAGTCCATTCTCTACACTCACTCAGACTATAGTTCATTCTCTACACTCACTCAGACTATAGTTCATTCTCTACACTCACTCAGACTATAGTTCATTCTCTACACTCACTCAGACTATCGTTCATTCTCTACACTCACTCAGACTATCGTTCATTCTCTACACTCACTCAGACTATAGTTCATTCTCTACACTCACTCATACTATCGTTCATTCTCTACACTCACTCAGACTATCGTTCATTCTCTACACTCACTCAGACTATCGTTCATTCTCTACACTCACTCAGACTATAGTTCATTCTCTACACTCACTCAGACTATACTTCATTCTCCACACTCACTCAGACTAAAGTTCATTCTCTACACTCACTCAGACTATCGTTCATTCTCCACACTCACTCAGACTATAGTTCATTCTCTACACTCACTCAGACTATAGTTCATTCTCTACACTCACTCAGACTATAGTTCATTCTCTACACTCACTCAGACTATAGTTCATTCTCTACACTCACTCAGACTATAGTTCATTCTCTACACTCACTCAGACTATAGTTCATTCTCTACACTCACTCAGACTATAGTTCATTCTCTACACTCACTCAGACTATAGTTCATTCTCTACACTCACTCAGACTATAGTTCATTCTCTACACTCACTCAGAAATATTCAGCATAATAAAACGCAGTAACCATAAACACCTAGAGTTTTGGAAAGTTAATTATCGTTAGTCTGCGAGACTTCGACTGGTACACAAGATTGCAACATTGACGGTGAAGTGTATCGCACAACAATCAAGCCTGTGTCATTTTGGCAAATCTTTCCCTACTCCCGAAGCACAACTGAAATGTTGGGATAAGTGCACTAGTGTAGAAGGATATAGACAACTAAGCCATTTCTATACATTTAAATGTGTTTATTCTGAAAATCAAAGTTCCGGTTTAAATTAAACGATCCTCGTATATTCCTCGCTTCCTATAGTTTACCTTCTTTCTCATTCCCGCTTACTGTATCCTCCATTAATTCATTTTTTTGTCTCGTTATTTGAACTTGTTTTATTCTCCCATTATTCACAAAGTTTACCTTATTCTCCACTGGTGAACTTTCTCCAGCACAGTTTTAGTTCATTAAAAAAAATTCTCTAACTGCAGTTATTCTTTCCTTCACTCTATGTTCTCTTATCTCTTTTAGCGTATTCATTACTTCCTTAACTAGGTTTAACTTTTCTCTCTCTCTCTCTCTCTCTCTTTTCTCTCATTTCCTGTATTATCCATGTCCTCCAACGTGTGCATGCATTTGTTGTAATTCCGCTACTATTTTAGCAATTGTATGCTCCTGTGTCATCCCCCGCCTCGACTAATGTTTTTCACTCTAATAATTTCAAAAACAACCTAGCTGATCGATAACTCGCTCTTATATCTGTCCTGCTGTGAAATTTTTTTGTCCCTACTGTCTCAATGTCTAACCTCTCTTCCCTCAACAAGTTTAAAACCCTCAAACACGCCTCGTGTACCGCCATCTCATCCCACCAAACTCAAACACTGTCTATATACACGAGTATGGTTGTACATATCTCTGCGCTACTGTGGCACTGTATCTTCGTGTTCCATCAATACATTACTCGGACAAAATCCTTCAACATTCCGATCTTTTTCTTGATAACACGAGACACGCCCCAGCACCGTGCCCGACCTCCGCGAGCCAGTTTATGCCCCTCGAGTAATTCAGAAATATTAATTATGAAAGTTTGTAAGTGTTTACATGATTATCATTTACTTTAAATTGTACCCCCACGACGGCTTACAGCCTACCCTTTCCGATTGTGAGCTCCTGTCTACTCTCATTTACTCTCTCCCACACTTCTTTTTCCTTCCCTGGTACGTATACCCTTATTCAGTCTACTTATTCTTCTTGTCATTTGCTCTTTTTCCCTTCCCATACTTGCTTTCTCTTCTTTTCTTTTAATTCTTACAATGCCTCTCTTTGTAATTTTTCTTATTTCAACTCCTACTTTAACCCCATTTCTAGCTCCTCTTTACATATTATTTTGTCTCTCTGTGACTCTATATGACAACATCTATGACTCTCTATATAACAACCTCTGTGACTCTCTATATGACAACCTCTGTGTCAATCTCCATTGCCATCTTTACGACAACTTCTATGACTATCTCCATGATAACCTCTATGACAACCTCTAGGACTATCTCCACGACAACCTCTATGACTATCTCTATGACAACCTCTTTGACTTTCACTACGATTACCTATCTGACTCTCATTACGACAACCTCTATAATTCTCTCTATGACTATCTCTATAACAACCACTATGACTATCTCTACAACAACCATCTATAACAACCTCTATAACTATCTCTATAACAACCTCTATGACTATCTCTACAACAACCAACTATAACAACCTCTATAACTATCTCTACAACAAACTCTCTGACTATCTCTACAAAAACCTCTATGACTATCTCTACAACAACATCTATAACTATCTCTACAACAACCTCTATGACTATCTCTACAACAACATCTATAACTATCATTACAACAACCTCTATGACTATCTCTCAAACACCATCTATAACTATCTCTACAAAAACCTCTATGACTATCTCTACAACAACATCTATAACTATCTCTACAACAACCTCTGTGACTATCTCTACAACAACCTCTATGACTATCTCTACAACAACCAACTATAACAACCTCTATAACTATCTCTACAACAACCTCTCTGACTATCTCTACAAAAACCTCTATGACTATCTCTACAACAACATCTATGACTATCTCTACAACAACATCTATAACTATCATTACAACAACCTCTATGGCTATCTCTACAACAACATCTATAACTATCTCTACAACAACCTCTATGACTATCTCTACGACAACATCTATAACTATCTCTACAACAACCTCTATGACTATCTCTACAACAACATCTATAACTATCTCTACAACAACCTCTATGACTATCTCTACGACAACATCTATAACTATCATTACAACAACCTCTATGACTATCTCTACAACAACATCTCTAACTATCATTACAACCAACCTCTATGACTATCTCTACAACAACATCTATAACTATCTCTACAACAACCTCTGTGACTATCTCTACAAAAACCTCTGTGACTATCTCTACAAAAACCTCTGTGACTATATCTACAACAACCTCTGTGACTATCTCTACAACAACATCTATGACTATCATTACAACAACCTCTATGACTATCTCTACAACAACCTCTATGACTATCTCTACAACAACCTCTGTGACTATCTCTACAAAAACCTATGTGACTATCTCTACAAAAACCTCTGTGACTATCTCTACAAAAACCTCTGTGACTATCTCTACAAAAACCTCTGTGACTATCTCTACAAAAACCTATGTGACTATCTCTACAAGAACCTCTGTGACTATATCTACAATAACCACTGTGACTATCTCTACAACAACCACTATGACTATCTCTACAACAACATCTATGACTATCATTACAACAACCTCTATGACTATCTCTACAACATCATCTATAACTATCTCTACAACAACATCTATAACTATCTCTACAACAACCTCTGTGACTATCTCTACAAAAACCTCTGTGACTATCTCTACAAAAACCTCTGTGGCTATCTCTACAAAAACTTATGTGACTATCTCTACAAAAACCTCTGTGACTATATCTACGACAACCTCTATGATAATCTCTACAACAACCTCTATGTCTATCTCTACAACAACCTCTATGTCTATCTCTACAACAACCTCTATGTCTATCTCTACAACAACCTCTATGACTATCTCTACAACAACATCTATGTCTATATCTACAACAACCTCTATGACTATCTCTACAACAACATCTATGTCTATCTCTACAACAACCTCTATGACTATCTCTACAACAACATCTATGTCTATCTCTACAACAACCTCTATGTCTATCTCTACAACAACCTCTATGACTATCTCTACAACAACCTCTATGACTATCTCTACGACAACCTCTATGACTATCTCTACAACAACCTCTGTGACTATCTCTACAACAACCTCTATGACTATCTCTACAACAACATTTATGTCTATCTCTACAACAACCTCTATGTCTATCTCTACAACAACCTCTATGACTATCTCTACAACAAACTCTATGTCTATCTCTACAACAACCTCTATGACTATCTCTACAACAACCTCTATGACTATCTCTACAACAACCTCTATGACTATCTCTACAACAACCTCTATGACTATCTCTACAACAACCTCTGTGACTATCTCTACAACAACCTCTGTGACTATCTCTACAACAACCTCTATGACTATCTCTACAACAACCTCTATGACTATCTCTACAAAAACCTCTGTGACTATCTCTACAAAAACCTCTATGACTATCTCTACAACAACCTCTATGACTATCTCTACAACATCCTCTATGTCTATCTCTACAACAACCTCTATGACTATCTCTACAACAACCTCTATGACTATCTCTACAACAACATCTATAACTATCTCTACAACAACCTCTGTGACTATCTCTACAACAACAAATATAACTATCTCTACAACAACCTCTATGACTATCTCTACAACAACCTCTATGACTATCTCTACGACAACATCTATAACTATCATTACAACAACCTCTATGACTATCTCTACAACAACATCTCTAACTATCATTACAACCAACCTCTATGACTATCTCTACAACAACATCTATAACTATCTCTACAACAACCTCTGTGACTATCTCTACAAAAACCTCTGTGACTATCTCTACAAAAACCTCTGTGACTATATCTACAACAACCTCTGTGACTATCTCTACAACAACATCTATGACTATCATTACAACAACCTCTATGACTATCTCTACAACAACCTCTATGACTATCTCTACAACAACATCTATAACTATCTCTACAACAACCTCTGTGACTACAACAACATCTATAACTATCTCTACAACAACCTCTGTGACTATCTCTACAAAAAACCTATGTGACTATCTCTACAAAAACCTCTGTGACTATCTCTACAAAAACCTCTGTGACTATCTCTACAAAAACCTCTGTGACTATCTCTACAAAAACCTATGTGACTATCTCTACAAGAACCTCTGTGACTATATCTACAATAACCACTGTGACTATCTCTACAACAACCACTATGACTATCTCTACAACAACATCTATGACTATCATTACAACAACCTCTATGACTATCTCTACAACATCATCTATAGCTATCTCTACAACAACATCTATAACTATCTCTACAACAACCTCTGTGACTATCTCTACAAAAACCTCTGTGACTATCTCTACAAAAACCTCTGTGGCTATTTCTACAAAAACTTCTGTGACTATCTCTACAAAAACCTCTGTGACTATATCTACGACAACCTCTATGACTATCTCTACAACAACCTCTATGTCTATCTCTACAACAACCTCTATGTCTATCTCTACAACAACCTCTATGTCTATCTCTACAACAACCTCTATGACTATCTCTACAACAACATCTATGTCTATCTCTACAACAACCTCTATGACTATCTCTACAACAACATCTATGTCTATCTCTACAACAACCTCTATAACTATCTCTACAACAACATCTATAACTATCTCTACAACAACAAATATAACTATCTCTACAACAACCTCTATGACTATCTCTACAACAACCTCTATGACTATCTCTACGACAACATCTATAACTATCATTGCAACAACCTCTATGACTATCTCTTCAACAACATCTCTAACTATCATTACAACCAACCTCTATGACTATCTCTACAACAACATCTATAACTATCTCTACAACAACCTCTGTGACTATCTCTACAAAAACCTCTGTGACTATCTCTACAACAACCTCTGTGACTATATCTACAACAACCTCTGTGACTATCTCTACAACAACATCTATGACTATCATTACAACAACCTCTATGACTATCTCTACAACAACCTCTATGACTATCTCTACAACAACATCTATAACTATCTCTACAAAAACCTCTGTGACTACAACAACATCTATAACTATCTCTACAACAACCTCTGTGACTATCTCTACAAAAACCTCTGTGACTATCTCTACAAAAACCTCTGTGACTATCTCTACAAAAACCTCTGTGACTATCTCTACAAAAACCTCTGTGACTATCTCTACAAAAAACCTATGTGACTATCTCTACAAGAACCTCTGTGACTATCTCTACAACAACCACTATGACTATCTCTACAACAACCACTATGACTATCTCTACAACAACATCTATGACTATCTTACAACAACCTCTATGACTATCTCTACAACACATCTATAACTATCTCTACAACAACATCTATAACTATCTCTACAACAACCTCTGTGACTATCTCTACAAAAACCTCTGTGACTATCTCTACAAAACCTCTGTGGCTATCTCTACAAAAACCTCTGTGACTATATCTACGACAACCTCTATGACTATCTCTACAACAACCTCTATGTCTATCTCTACAACAACCTCTATGTCTATCTCTACAACAACCTCTATGACTATCTCTACAACAACATCTATGTCTATCTCTACAACAACCTCTATGACTATCTCTACAACAACATCTATGTCTATCTCTACAACAACCTCTATGACTATCTCTACAACAACATCTATGTCTATCTCTACAACAACCTCTATGTCTATCTCTACAACAACCTCTATGACTATCTCTACAACAACCTCTATGACTATCTCTACGACAACCTCTATGACTATCTCTACGACAACCTCTATGACTATCTCTACAACAACCTCTATGACTATCTCTACAACAACATTTATGTCTATCTCTACAACAACCTCTATGTCTATCTCTACAACAACCTCTATGACTATCTCTACAACAACCTCTATGACTATCTCTACAACAACCTCTATGACTATCTCTACAACAACCTCTATGACTATCTCTACAACAACCTCTATGACTATCTCTACAACAACCTCTATGACTATCTCTACAACAACCTCTATGACTATCTCTACAACAACCTCTGTGACTATCTCTACAACAACCTCTATGACTATCTCTACAACAACCTCTATGTCTATCTCTACAACAATCTCTATGACTATCTCTACAACAACCTCTATGACTATCTCTACAACAACCTCTATGACTATCTCTACAACAACCTCTATGACTATCTCTACAACAACCTCTATGACTATCTCTACAACAACCTCTATGACTATCTCTACAACAACCTCTATGACTATCTCTACAACAACCTCTATGACTATCTCTACAACAACCTCTATGACTATCTCTACAACAACCTCTATGACTATCTCTACAACAACCTCTGTGACTATCTCTACAACAACCTCTGTGACTATCTCTACAACAACCTCTGTGACTATCTCTACAACAACCTCTATGACTATCTCTACAACAACCTCTATGTCTATCTCTACAACAACCTCTATGACTATCTCTACAACAACCTCTATGACTATCTCTACGACTCCCTCTATAACTATCTCTACAACAACCTCTATGACTATCTCTACAACAACCTCTATTACTATCTCTACAACAACCTCTATGACTATCTCTACGACTCCCTCTATAACTATCTCTACAACAACCTCTATAACCATCTCTACAACAACCTCTATAACTATCTCTACAACAACCTCTATGACTATCTCTACGACTCCCTCTATAACTATCTCTACAACAACCTCTATGACTATCTCTACAACAACCTCTATGACTATCTCTACAACAACCTCTATGACTATCTCTACAACAACCTCTATAACTATCTCTACAACAACCTCTATGACTTTCTCTACAACAACCTCTATGACTGTCTCTACGACAACCTCTATGACTATCTCTACAACAACCTCTATGACTATCTCTACAACAACCTCTATGACTATCTCTACAACAACCTCTATGACTATCTCTACAACAACCTCTATGTCTATCTCTACAACAACCTCTATGTCTATCTCTACAACAACCTCTGTGACTATCTCTACAAAAACCTCTGTGACTATCTCTACAAAAACCTCTGTGACTATCTCTACAAAAACCTATGTGACTATCTCTACAAGAACCTCTGTGACTATATCTACAATAACCACTGTGACTATCTCTACAACAACCACTATGACTATCTCTACAACAACATCTATGACTATCATTACAACAACCTCTATGACTATCTCTACAACATCATCTATAACTATCTCTACAACAACATCTATAACTATCTCTACAACAACCTCTGTGACTATCTCTACAAAACCTCTATGACTATCTCTACAAAAACCTCTATGGCTATCTCTACAAAACCTCTATAACTATCTCTACAAAAACCTCTATGACTATCTCTACGACAACCTCTATGACTATCTCTACAACAACCTCTATGTCTATCTCTACAACAACCTCTATGTCTATCTCTACAACAACCTCTATGACTATCTCTACAACAACATCTATGTCTATCTCTACAACAACCTCTATGACTATCTCTACAACATCATCTATGTCTATCTCTACAACAACCTCTATGACTATCTCTACAACAACCTCTATGACTATCTCTACAACAACCTCTATGACTATCTCTACAACAACCTCTATGACTATCTCTACAACAACCTCTATGACTATCTCTACAACAACCTCTATGACTATCTCTACAACAACCTCTATGACTATCTCTACAACAACCTCTATGACTATCTCTACAACAACCTCTATGACTATCTCTACAACAACCTCTATGACTATCTCTACAACAACCTCTGTGACTATCTCTACAACAACCTCTATGACTATCTCTACAACAACCTCTATGACTATCTCTACAACAACCTCTATGACTATCTCTACAACAACCTCTATGACTATCTCTACAACAACCTCTATGACTATCTCTACAACAACCTCTATGACTATCTCTACAACAACCTCTATGACTATCTCTACAACAACCTCTATGACTATCTCTACAACAACCTCTATGACTATCTCTACAACAACCTCTGTGACTATCTCTACAACAACCTCTATGACTATCTCTACAACAACCTCTATGACTATCTCTACAACAACCTCTATGACTATCTCTACAACAACCTCTATGACTATCTCTACAACAACCTCTATGACTATCTCTACAACAACCTCTATGACTATCTCTACAACAACCTCTATGACTATCTCTACAACAACCTCTATAACTATCTCTACAACAACCTCTATGACTATCTCTACAACAACCTCTATGACTATCTCTACAACAACCTCTATGACTATCTCTACAACAACCTCTATGACTATCTCTACAACAACCTCTATGACTATCTCTACAACAACCTCTATGACTATCTCTACAACAACCTCTATAACTATCTCTACAACAACCTCTATGACTATCTCTACAACAACCTCTATGACTATCTCTACAACAACCTCTATGACTATCTCTACAACAACCTCTATGACTATCTCTACAACAACCTCTATGACTATCTCTACAACAACCTCTATGACTATCTCTACAACAACCTCTATGACTATCTCTACGACTCCTCTATAACTATCTCTACAACAACCTCTATGACTATCTCTACAACAACCTCTATTACTATCTCTACAACAACCTCTATGACTATCTCTACGACTCCCTCTATAACTATCTCTACAACAACCTCTATAACCATCTCTACAACAACCACAACCTCTATAACTATCTCTACAACAACCTCTATGACTATCTCTACAACTCCCTCTATAACTATCTCTACAACAACCTCTATGACTATCTCTACAACAACCTCTATGACTATCTCTACAACAACCTCTATGACTATCTCTACAACAACCTCTATGACTATCTCTACGACTCCCTCTATAACTATCTCTACAACAACCTCTATGACTATCTCTACAACAACCTCTATAACTATCTCTACAACAACCTCTATGACTATCTCTACAACAACCTCTATAACTATCTCTACAACAACCTCTATGACTATCTCTACAACAACATCTATGTCTATCTCTACAACAACCTCTCTGTCTATATCTACAACAACCTCTATGACTATCTCTACAACAACCTCTATGACTATCTCTACAACAACCTCTATAACTATCTCTACAACAACCTCTATGTCTATCTCTACAACAACCTCTATAACTATCTCTACAACAACCTCTATAACTATCTCTACAACAACCTCTATGACTATCTCTACGACTCCCTCTATAACTATCTCTACAACAACCTCTATGACTATCTCTACAACAACCTCTATAACTATCTCTACAACAACCTATATGACTATCTCTACGACTCCCTCTATGACTATCTCTACAACAACCTCTATGACTATCTCTACAACAACCTCTATAACTATCTCTACAACAACCTCTATGACTATCTCTACAACAACCTCTATGACTATCTCTACAACAACCTCTATGACTATCTCTACGACTCCCTCTATAACTATCTCTACAACAACCTCTATGACTATCTCTACAACAACCTCTATTACTATCTCTACAACAACCTCTATGACTATCTCTACAACTCCTCTATAACTATCTCTACAACAACCTCTATAACCATCTCTACAACAACCACAACCTCTATAACTATCTCTACAACAACCTCTATGACTATCTCTACGACTCCCTCTATAACTATCTCTACAACAACCTCTATGACTATCTCTACAACAACCTCTATGACTATCTCTACAACAACCTCTATGACTATATCTACAACAACCTCTATGACTATCTCTACGACTCCCTCTATAACTATCTCTACAACAACCTCTATGACTATCTCTACAACAACCTCTATAACTATCTCTACAACAACCTCTATGACTATCTCTACGACTCCCTCTATAACTATCTCTACAACAACCTCTATGTCTATCTCTACAACAACCTCTATGTCTATCTCTACAACAACCTCTATAACTATCTCTACAACAACCTCGATAACTATCTCTACAACAACCTCTATAACTATCTCTACAACAACCTCTATAACTATCTCTACAACAACCTCTATAACTATCTCTACAACAACCTCTATAACTATCTCTACAACAACCTCTATGACTATCTCTACGACTCCCTCTATAACTATCTCTACAACAACCTCTATGACTATCTCTACGACTCCCTCTATAACTATCTCTACGACTCCCTCTATAACTATCTCTACACAAACCTCTATAACTATCTCTACAACTCCCTCTATAACTATCTCTACAACAACCTTTATAACTATCTCTATAACTATCTCTACAACAACCTCTATGACTGTCTCTACGACAACCTCTATGACTATCTCTACAACAACCTCTATGACTATCTCTACAACAACCTCTATGACTATCTCTACAACAACATCTATGTCTATCTCTACAACAGCCTCTATGTCTATCTCTACAACAACCTCTATGACTATCTCTACAACAACCTCTATGACTATCTCTACAACAACCTCTATAACTATCTCTACAACAACCTCTATAGCTATCTCTACAACAACCTCTATAACTATCTCTACAACAACCTCTGTGACAACCTCTATGACTATCTCTACAACAACCTCTATGACTATCTCTACAACAACCTCTATGACTATCTCTACAACAACCTCTGTGACAACCTCTATGACTATCTCTACAACAACCTCTATAACTATCTCTTCAACAACCTCTATAACTATCTCTACAACAACCTCTATAACTATCTCTACAACAACCTCTGTGACAACCTCTATGACTATCTCTACAACAACCTCTATGACTATCTCTACAACAACCTCTATAACTATCTCTACAACAACCTCTATAACTATCTCTACGACAACCTCTACAACAACCTCTGTGACAACCTCTATGACTATCTCTACAACAACCTCTATGACTATCTCTACAACAACCTCTATAACTATCTCTACAACAACCTCTATGACTATCTCTACAACAACCTCTATGACTATCTCTACAACAACCTCTATGACTATCTCTACAACAACCTCTATAACTATCTCTACAACAACCTCTATGACTTTCTCTACAACAACCTCTATGACTGTCTCTACGACAACCTCTATGACTATCTCTACAACAACCTCTATGACTATCTCTACAACAACCTCTATGACTATCTCTACAACAACATCTATGTCTATCTCTACAACAACCTCTATGTCTATCTCTACAACAACCTCTATGACTATCTCTACAACAACCTCTATGACTATCTCTACAGCAACCTCTATAACTATCTCTACAACAACCTCTATAGCTATCTCTACAACAACCTCTATAACTATCTCTACAACAAACTCTGTGACAACCTCTATGACTATCTCTACAACAACCTCTATGACTATCTCTACAACAACCTCTATGACTATCTCTACAACAACCTCTGTGACAACCTCTATGACTATCTCTACAACAACCTCTATAACTATCTCTACAACAACCTCTATAACTATCTCTACAACAACCTCTATAACTATCTCTACAACAACCTCTGTGACAACCTCTATGACTATCTCTACAACAACCTCTATGACTATCTCTACAACAACCTCTATAACTATCTCTACAACAACCTCTATAACTATCTCTACGACAACCTCTACAACAACCTCTGTGACAACCTCTATGACTATCTCTACAACAACCTCTATGACTATCTCTACAACAACCTCTATAACTATCTCTACAACAACCTCTATGACTATCTCTACAACAACTTCTATGACTATCTCTACAACAACCTCTATGACTATCTCTACAACAACCTCTATGACTATCTCTACAACAACCTCTATGACTATCTCTACGACAACCTCTATAACTATCTCTACAACAACCTCTATGACTATCTCTACAACAGCCTCTGTGATTATCTCTACAACAACCTCTATGACTATCTCTACAACAACATCTATGTCTATCTCTACAACAACCTCTATGACTATCTCTACAACAACCTCTATGTCTATCTCTACAACAACCTCTATGACTATCTCTACAACAACCTCTATGACTACCTCTACAAAAACCTCTATGACTATCTCTACGACTCCCTCTATAACTATCTCTACAACAACCTCTGTGACTATCTCTACAACAACCTCTGTGACTATCTCTACAACAACCTCTATGACTATCTCTACAACAACCTCTATAACTATCTCTACAACAACCTCTATGTCTATCTCTACAACAACCTCTATAACTATCTCTACAACAACCTCTATAACTATCTCTACAACAACCTCTATGACTATCTCTACGACTCCCTCTATAACTATCTCTACAACAACCTCTATGACTATCTCTACAACAACCTCTATGACTATCTCTACAACAACCTCTATGACTATCTCTACAACAACCTCTATGACTATCTCTACAACAACCTCTATGACTATCTCTACAACAACCTCTATGACTATCTCTACAACAACCTCTATGACTATCTCTACAACAACCTCTATGACTATCTCTACAACAACATCTATGACTATCTCTACAACAACCTCTATGTCTATCTCTACAACAACCTCTATGACTATCTCTACAACAACCTCTATGACTATCTCTACAACAACCTCTATAACTATCTCTACAACAACCTCTATGTCTATCTCTACAACAACCTCTATAACTATCTCTACAACAACCTCTATAACTATCTCTACAACAACCTCTATGACTATCTCTACGACTCCCTCTATAACTATCTCTACAACAACCTCTATGACTATCTCTACAACAACCTCTATAACTATCTCTACAACAACCTCTATGACTATCTCTACGACTCCCTCTATGACTATCTCTACAACAACCTCTATGACTATCTCTACAACAACCTCTATAACTATCTCTACAACAACCTCTATGACTATCTCTACAACAACCTCTATGACTATCTCTACAACAACCTCTATGACTATCTCTACGACTCCTCTATAACTATCTCTATAACAACCTCTATGACTATCTCTACAACAACCTCTATTACTATCTCTACAACAACCTCTATGACTATCTCTACAACAACCTCTATAACTATCTCTACAACAACCTCTATAACCATCTCTACAACAACCACAACCTCTATAACTATCTCTACAACAACCTCTATGACTATCTCTACAACTCCCTCTATAACTATCTCTACAACAACCTCTATGACTATCTCTACAACAACCTCTATGACTATCTCTACAACAACCTCTATGACTATCTCTACAACAACCTCTATGACTATCTCTACAACAACCTCTATAACTATCTCTACAACAACCTCTATGACTATCTCTACAACAACCTCTATAACTATCTCTACAACAACCTCTATGACTATCTCTACGACTCCCTCTATAACTATCTCTACAACAACCTCTATGTCTATCTCTACAACAACCTCTATGTCTATCTCTACAACAACCTCTATAACTATCTCTACAACAACCTCGATAACTATCTCTACAACAACCTCTATAACTATCTCTACAACAACCTCTATAACTATCTCTACAACAACCTCTATAACTATCTCTACAACAACCTCTATAACTATCTCTACAACAACCTCTATGACTATCTCTACGACAACCTCTATAACTATCTCTACAACAACCTCTATGACTATCTCTACGACTCCCTCTATAACTATCTCTACGACTCCCTCTATAACTATCTCTACACAAACCTCTATAACTATCTCTACGACTCCCTCTATAACTATCTCTACAACAACCTTTATAACTATCTCTATAACTATCTCTACAACAACCTCTATGACTATCTCTACGACAACCTCTATGACTATCTCTACAACAACCTCTATGACTATCTCTACAACAACCTCTATGACTATCTCTACAACAACATCTATGACTATCTCTACAACAGCCTCTATGTCTATCTCTACAACAACCTCTATGACTATCTCTACAACAACCTCTATGACTATCTCTACAACAACCTCTATAACTATCTCTACAACAACCTCTATAGCTATCTCTACAACAACCTCTATAACTATCTCTACAACAACCTCTGTGACAACCTCTATGACTATCTCTACAACAACCTCTATGACTATCTCTACAACAACCTCTATGACTATCTCTACAACAACCTCTGTGACAACCTCTATGACTATCTCTACAACAACCTCTATAACTATCTCTTCAACAACCTCTATAACTATCTCTACAACAACCTCTATAACTATCTCTACAACAACCTCTGTGACAACCTCTATGACTATCTCTACAACAACCTCTATGACTATCTCTACAACAACCTCTATAACTATCTCTACAACAACCTCTATAACTATCTCTACGACAACCTCTACAACAACCTCTGTGACAACCTCTATGACTATCTCTACAACAACCTCTATGACTATCTCTACAACAACCTCTATAACTATCTCTACAACAACCTCTATGACTATCTCTACAACAACCTCTATGACTATCTCTACAACAACCTCTATAACTATCTCTACAACAACCTCTATGACTTTCTCTACAACAACCTCTATGACTGTCTCTACGACAACCTCTATGACTATCTCTACAACAACCTCTATGACTATCTCTACAACAACCTCTATGACTATCTCTACAACAACATCTATGACTATCTCTACAACAACCTCTATAACTATCTCTACAACAACCTCTGTGACAACCTCTATGACTATCTCTACAACAACCTCTATGACTATCTCTACAACAACCTCTATAACTATCTCTACAACAACCTCTATAACTATCTCTACAACAACCTCTACAACAACCTCTGTGACAACCTCTATGACTATCTCTACAACAACCTCTATGACTATCTCTACAACAACCTCTATAACTATCTCTACAACAACCTCTATGACTATCTCTACAACAACCTCTATGACTATCTCTACAACAACCTCTATGACTATCTCTACAACAACCTCTATAACTATCTCTACAACAACCTCTATGACTATCTCTACAACAACCTCTATGACTATCTCTACAACAACCTCTATGACTATCTCTACAACAACCTCTATGACTATCTCTACAACAACCTCTATGACTATCTCTACAACAACCTCTATGACTATCTCTACAACAACCTCTATGACTATCTCTACAACAACCTCTATGACTATCTCTACAACAACCTCTATGACTATCTCTACAACAACCTCTATAACTATCTCTACAACAACCTCTATACTATCTCTACAACAACCTCTATAACTATCTCTACAACAAACTCTGTGACAACCTCTATGACTATCTCTACAACAACCTCTATGACTATCTCTACAACAACCTCTATGACTATCTCTACAACAACCTCTGTGACAACCTCTATGACTATCTCTACAACAACCTCTATAACTATCTCTACAACAACCTCTATAACTATCTCTACAACAACCTCTATAACTATCTCTACAACAACCTCTGTGACAACCTCTATGACTATCTCTACAACAACCTCTATGACTATCTCTACAACAACCTCTATAACTATCTCTACAACAACCTCTATAACTATCTCTACAACAACCTCTACAACAACCTCTGTGACAACCTCTATGACTATCTCTACAACAACCTCTATGACTATCTCTACAACAACCTCTATAACTATCTCTACAACAACCTCTATGACTATCTCTACAACAACCTCTATGACTATCTCTACAACAACCTCTATGACTATCTCTACAACAACCTCTATGACAACCTCTATGACTATCTCTACAACAACCTCTATGACTATCTCTACAACAACCTCTATGACTATCTCTACAACAACCTCTGTGACAACCTCTATGACTATCTCTACAACAACCTCTATAACTATCTCTACAACAACCTCTATAACTATCTCTACAACAACCTCTATGACTATCTCTACAACAACCTCTGTGACAACCTCTATGACTATCTCTACAACAACCTCTATGACTATCTCTACAACAACCTCTATAACTATCTCTACAACAACCTCTATAACTATCTCTACAACAACCTCTACAACTACTCTACAACAACCTCTATGACTATCTCTACAACAACCTCTATGACTATCTCTACAACAACCTCTATAACTATCTCTACAACAACCTCTATGACTATCTCTACAACAACCTCTATGACTATCTCTACAACAACCTCTATGACTATCTCTACAACAACCTCTATAACTATCTCTACAACAACCTCTATGACTATCTCTACAACAACCTCTATGACTATCTCTACAACAACCTCTATGACTATCTCTACAACAACCTCTATGACTATCTCTACAACAACCTCTATGACTATCTCTACAACAACCTCTATGACTATCTCTACAACAACCTCTATGACTATCTCTACAACAACCTCTATGACTATCTCTACAACAACCTCTATGACTATCTCTACAACAACCTCTATAACTATCTCTACAACAACCTCTATACTATCTCTACAACAACCTCTATGACTATCTCTACAACAAACTCTGTGACAACCTCTATGACTATCTCTACAACAACCTCTATGACTATCTCTACAACAACCTCTATGACTATCTCTACAACAACCTCTGTGACAACCTCTATGACTATCTCTACAACAACCTCTATAACTATCTCTACAACAACCTCTATAACTATCTCTACAACAACCTCTATAACTATCTCTACAACAACCTCTGTGACAACCTCTATGACTATCTCTACAACAACCTCTATGACTATCTCTACAACAACCTCTATGACTATCTCTACAACAACCTCTGTGACAACCTCTATGACTATCTCTACAACAACCTCTATAACTATCTCTACAACAACCTCTATAACTATCTCTACAACAACCTCTATAACTATCTCTACAACAACCTCTGTGACAACCTCTATGACTATCTCTACAACAACCTCTATGACTATCTCTACAACAACCTCTATAACTATCTCTACAACAACCTCTATAACTATCTCTACAACAACCTCTACAACTACCTCTGTGACAACCTCTATGACTATCTCTACAACAACCTCTATGACTATCTCTACAACAACCTCTATAACTATCTCTACAACAACCTCTATGACTATCTCTACAACAACCTCTATGACTATCTCTACAACAACCTCTATGACTATCTCTACAACAACCTCTATAACTATCTCTACAACAACCTCTATGACTTTCTCTACAACAACCTCTATGACTGTCTCTACGACAACCTCTATGACTATCTCTACAACAACCTCTATGACTATCTCTACAACAACCTCTATGACTATCTCTACAACAACATCTATGTATCTCTACAACAACCTCTATGTCTATCTCTACAACAACCTCTATGACTATCTCTACAACAACCTCTATGACTATCTCTACAGCAACCTCTATAACTATCTCTACAACAACCTCTATAGCTATCTCTACAACAACCTCTATAACTATCTCTACAACAAACTCTGTGACAACCTCTATGACTATCTCTACAACAACCTCTATGACTATCTCTACAACAACCTCTATGACTATCTCTACAACAACCTCTGTGACAACCTCTATGACTATCTCTACAACAACCTCTATAACTATCTCTACAACAACCTCTATAACTATCTCTACAACAACCTCTATAACTATCTCTACAACAACCTCTGTGACAACCTCTATGACTATCTCTACAACAACCTCTATGACTATCTCTACAACCACCTCTATAACTATCTCTACAACAACCTCTATAACTATCTCTACGACAACCTCTACAACAACCTCTGTGACAACCTCTATGACTATCTCTACAACAACCTCTATGACTATCTCTACAACAACCTCTATAACTATCTCTACAACAACCTCTATGACTATCTCTACAACAACTTCTATGACTATCTCTACAACAACCTCTATGACTATCTCTACAACAACCTCTATGACTATCTCTACAACAACCTCTATGACTATCTCTACGACAACCTCTATAACTATCTCTACAACAACCTCTATGACTATCTCTACAACAGCCTCTGTGACTATCTCTACAACAACCTCTATGACTATCTCTACAACAACATCTATGTCTATCTCTACAACAACCTCTATGACTATCTCTACAACAACCTCTATGTCTATCTCTACAACAACCTCTATGACTATCTCTACAACAACCTCTATGACTACCTCTACAAAAACCTCTATGACTATCTCTACGACTCCCTCTATAACTATCTCTACAACAACCTCTGTGACTATCTCTACAACCACCTCTGTGACTATCTCTACAACAACCTCTATGACTATCTCTACAACAACCTCTATAACTATCTCTACAACAACCTCTATGACTATCTCTACAACAACCTCTATAACTATCTCTACAACAACCTCTATAACTATCTCTACAACAACCTCTATGACTATCTCTACGACTCCTCTATAACTATCTCTACAACAACCTCTATGACTATCTCTACAACAACCTCTATGACTATCTCTACAACAACCTCTATGACTATCTCTACAACAACCTCTATGACTATCTCTACGAACAACCTCTATGACTATCTCTACAACAACCTCTGTGACTATCTCTACAACAACCTCTATGATTATCTCTACAACAACCTCTATGACTATCTCTACAACAACATCTATGACTATCTCTACAACAACCTCTATGTCTATCTCTACAACAACCTCTATGACTATCTCTACAACAACCTCTATGACTATCTCTACAACAACCTCTATAACTATCTCTACAACAACCTCTATGTCTATCTCTACAACAACCTCTATAACTATCTCTACAACAACCTCTATAACTATCTCTACAACAACCTCTATGACTATCTCTACGACTCCCTCTATAACTATCTCTACAACAACCTCTATGACTATCTCTACAACAACCTCTATAACTATCTCTACAACAACCTCTATGACTATCTCTACGACTCCCTCTATGACTATCTCTACAACAACCTCTATGACTATCTCTACAACAACCTCTATAACTATCTCTACAACAACCTCTATGACTATCTCTACAACAACCTCTATGACTATCTCTACAACAACCTCTATGACTATCTCTACGACTCCCTCTATAACTATCTCTACAACAACCTCTATGACTATCTCTACAACAACCTCTATTACTATCTCTACAACAACCTCTATGACTATCTCTACGACTCCCTCTATAACTATCTCTACAACAACCTCTATAACCATCTCTACAACAACCACAACCTCTATAACTATCTCTACAACAACCTCTATGACTATCTCTACGACTCCCTCTATAACTATCTCTACAACAACCTCTATGACTATCTCTACAACAACCTCTATGACTATCTCTACAACAACCTCTATGACTATCTCTACAACAACCTCTATGACTATCTCTACAACTCCCTCTATAACTATCTCTACAACAACCTCTATGACTATCTCTACAACAACCTCTATAACTATCTCTACAACAACCTCTATGACTATCTCTACGACTCCCTCTATAACTATCTCTACAACAACCTCTATGTCTATCTCTACAACAACCTCTATGTCTATCTCTACAACAACCTCTATAACTATCTCTACAACAACCTCGATAACTATCTCTACAACAACCTCTATAACTATCTCTACAACAACCTCTATAACTATCTCTACAACAACCTCTATAACTATCTCTACAACAACCTCTATAACTATCTCTACAACAACCTCTATGACTATCTCTACGACAACCTCTATAACTATCTCTACAACAACCTCTATGACTATCTCTACGACAACCTCTATAACTATCTCTACAACTCCCTCTATAACTATCTCTACACAAACCTCTATAACTATCTCTACAACTCCCTCTATAACTATCTCTACAACAACCTTTATAACTATCTCTATAACTATCTCTACAACAACCTCTATGACTATCTCTACGACAACCTCTATGACTATCTCTACAACAACCTCTATGACTATCTCTACAACAACCTCTATGACTATCTCTACAACAACCTCTATGTCTATCTCTACAACAGCCTCTATGTCTATCTCTACAACAACCTCTATGACTATCTCTACAACAACCTCTATGACTATCTCTACAACAACCTCTATAACTATCTCTACAACAACCTCTATAGCTATCTCTACAACAACCTCTATAACTATCTCTACAACAACCTCTGTGACAACCTCTATGACTATCTCTACAACAACCTCTATGACTATCTCTACAACAACCTCTATGACTATCTCTACAACAACCTCTGTGACAACCTCTATGACTATCTCTACAACAACCTCTATAACTATCTCTTCAACAACCTCTATAACTATCTCTACAACAACCTCTATAACTATCTCTACAACAACCTCTGTGACAACCTCTATGACTATCTCTACAACAACCTCTATGACTATCTCTACAACAACCTCTATAACTATCTCTACAACAACCTCTATAACTATCTCTACGACAACCTCTACAACAACCTCTGTGACAACCTCTATGACTATCTCTACAACAACCTCTATGACTATCTCTACAACAACCTCTATAACTATCTCTACAACAACCTCTATGACTATCTCTACAACAACCTCTATGACTATCTCTACAACAACCTCTATAACTATCTCTACAACAACCTCTATGACTATCTCTACAACAACCTCTATGACTATCTCTACAACAACCTCTATGACTATCTCTACAACAACCTCTATGACTATCTCTACAACAACCTCTATGACTATCTCTACAACAACCTCTATGTCTATCTCTACAACAACCTCTATAACTATCTCTACAACAACCTCTGTGACAACCTCTATGACTATCTCTACAACAACCTCTATGACTATCTCTACAACAACCTCTATAACTATCTCTACAACAACCTCTATAACTATCTCTACGACAACCTCTACAACAACCTCTGTGACAACCTCTATGACTATCTCTACAACAACCTCTATGACTATCTCTACAACAACCTCTATAACTATCTCTACAACAACCTCTATGACTATCTCTACAACAACCTCTATGACTATCTCTACAACAACCTCTATGACTATCTCTACAACAACCTCTATAACTATCTCTACAACAACCTCTATGACTTTCTCTACAACAACCTCTATGACTGTCTCTACGACAACCTCTATGACTATCTCTACAACAACCTCTATGACTATCTCTACAACAACCTCTATGACTATCTCTACAACAACATCTATGTCTATCTCTACAACAACCTCTATGTCTATCTCTACAACAACCTCTATGACTATCTCTACAACAACCTCTATGACTATCTCTACAGCAACCTCTATAACTATCTCTACAACAACCTCTATAGCTATCTCTACAACAACCTCTATAACTATCTCTACAACAAACTCTGTGACAACCTCTATGACTATCTCTACAACAACCTCTATGACTATCTCTACAACAACCTCTATGACTATCTCTACAACAACCTCTGTGACAACCTCTATGACTATCTCTACAACAACCTCTATAACTATCTCTACAACAACCTCTATAACTATCTCTACAACAACCTCTATAACTATCTCTACAACAACCTCTGTGACAACCTCTATGACTATCTCTACAACAACCTCTATGACTATCTCTACAACACCTCTATAACTATCTCTACAACAACCTCTATAACTATCTCTACGACAACCTCTACAACAACCTCTGTGACAACCTCTATGACTATCTCTACAACAACCTCTATGACTATCTCTACAACAACCTCTATAACTATCTCTACAACAACCTCTATGACTATCTCTACAACAACTTCTATGACTATCTCTACAACAACCTCTATGACTATCTCTACAACAACCTCTATGACTATCTCTACAACAACCTCTATGACTATCTCTACGACAACCTCTATAACTATCTCTACAACAACCTCTATGACTATCTCTACAACAGCCTCTGTGATTATCTCTACAACAACCTCTATGACTATCTCTACAACAACATCTATGTCTATCTCTACAACAACCTCTATGACTATCTCTACAACAACCTCTATGTCTATCTCTACAACAACCTCTATGACTATCTCTACAACAACCTCTATGACTACCTCTACAAAAACCTCTATGACTATCTCTACGACTCCCTCTATAACTATCTCTACAACAACCTCTGTGACTATCTCTACAACCACCTCTGTGACTATCTCTACAACAACCTCTATGACTATCTCTACAACAACCTCTATAACTATCTCTACAACAACCTCTATGTCTATCTCTACAACAACCTCTATAACTATCTCTACAACAACCTCTATAACTATCTCTACAACAACCTCTATGACTATCTCTACGACTCCCTCTATAACTATCTCTACAACAACCTCTATGACTATCTCTACAACAACCTCTATGACTATCTCTACAACAACCTCTATGACTATCTCTACAACAACCTCTGTGACTATCTCTACGACAACCTCTATGACTATCTCTACAACAACCTCTGTGACTATCTCTACAACAACCTCTGTGACTATCTCTACAACAACCTCTATGACTATCTCTACAACAACATCTATGTCTATCTCTACAACAACCTCTCTGTCTATATCTACAACAACCTCTATGACTATCTCTACAACAACCTCTATGACTATCTCTACAACAACCTCTATAACTATCTCTACAACAACCTCTATGTCTATCTCTACAACAACCTCTATAACTATCTCTACAACAACCTCTATAACTATCTCTACAACAACCTCTATGACTATCTCTACGACTCCCTCTATAACTATCTCTACAACAACCTTCTATGACTATCTCTACAACAACCTCTATAACTATCTCTACAACAACCTCTATGACTATCTCTACGACTCCCTCTATGACTATCTCTACAACAACCTCTATGACTATCTCTACAACAACCTCTATAACTATCTCTACAACAACCTCTATGACTATCTCTACAACAACCTCTATGACTATCTCTACAACAACCTCTATGACTATCTCTACGACTCCCTCTATAACTATCTCTATAACAACCTCTATGACTATCTCTACAACAACCTCTATTACTATCTCTACAACAACCTCTATGACTATCTCTACGACTCCCTCTATAACTATCTCTACAACAACCTCTATAACTATCTCTACAACAACCACAACCTCTATAACTATCTCTACAACAACCTCTATGACTATCTCTACGACTCCCTCTATAACTATCTCTACAACAACCTCTATGACTATCTCTACAACAACCTCTATGACTATCTCTACAACAACCTCTATGACTATCTCTACAACAACCTCTATGACTATCTCTACGACTCCCTCTATAACTATCTCTACAACAACCTCTATGACTATCTCTACAACAACCTCTATAACTATCTCTACAACAACCTCTATGACTATCTCTACGACTCCCTCTATAACTATCTCTACAACAACCTCTATGTCTATCTCTACAACAACCTCTATGTCTATCTCTACAACAACCTCTATAACTATCTCTACAACAACCTCGATAACTATCTCTACAACAACCTCTATAACTATCTCTACAACAACCTCTATAACTATCTCTACAACAACCTCTATAACTATCTCTACAACAACCTCTATAACTATCTCTACAACAACCTCTATGACTATCTCTACGACTCCCTCTATAACTATCTCTACAACAACCTCTATGACTATCTCTACGACTCCCTCTATAACTATCTCTACGACTCCCTCTATAACTATCTCTACACAACCTCTATAACTATCTCTACGACTCCCTCTATAACTATCTCTACAACAACCTTTATAACTATCTCTATAACTATCTCTACAACAACCTCTATGACTGTCTCTACGACAACCTCTATGACTATCTCTACAACAACCTCTATGACTATCTCTACAACAACCTCTATGACTATCTCTACAACAACATCTATGTCTATCTCTACAACAGCCTCTATGTCTATCTCTACAACAACCTCTATGACTATCTCTACAACAACCTCTATGACTATCTCTACAACAACCTCTATAACTATCTCTACAACAACCTCTATAGCTATCTCTACAACAACCTCTATAACTATCTCTACAACAACCTCTGTGACAACCTCTATGACTATCTCTACAACAACCTCTATGACTATCTCTACAACAACCTCTATGACTATCTCTACAACAACCTCTGTGACAACCTCTATGACTATCTCTACAACAACCTCTATAACTATCTCTTCAACAACCTCTATAACTATCTCTACAACAACCTCTATAACTATCTCTACAACAACCTCTGTGACAACCTCTATGACTATCTCTACAACAACCTCTATGACTATCTCTACAACAACCTCTATAACTATCTCTACAACAACCTCTATAACTATCTCTACGACAACCTCTACAACAACTCTGTGACAACCTCTATGACTATCTCTACAACAACCTCTATGACTATCTCTACAACAACCTCTATAACTATCTCTACAACAACCTCTATGACTATCTCTACAACAACCTCTATGACTATCTCTACAACAACCTCTATAACTATCTCTACAACAACCTCTATGACTTTCTCTACAACAACCTCTATGACTGTCTCTACGACAACCTCTATGACTATCTCTACAACAACCTCTATGACTATCTCTACAACAACCTCTATGACTATCTCTACAACAACATCTATGTCTATCTCTACAACAACCTCTATGTCTATCTCTACAACAACCTCTATGACTATCTCTACAACAACCTCTATGACTATCTCTACAGCAACCTCTATAACTATCTCTACAACAACCTCTATAGCTATCTCTACAACAACCTCTATAACTATCTCTACAACAAACTCTGTGACAACCTCTATGACTATCTCTACAACAACCTCTATGACTATCTCTACAACAACCTCTATGACTATCTCTACAACAACCTCTGTGACAACCTCTATGACTATCTCTACAACAACCTCTATAACTATCTCTACAACAACCTCTATAACTATCTCTACAACAACCTCTATAACTATCTCTACAACAACCTCTGTGACAACCTCTATGACTATCTCTACAACAACCTCTATGACTATCTCTACAACCACCTCTATAACTATCTCTACAACAACCTCTATAACTATCTCTACGACAACCTCTACAACAACCTCTGTGACAACCTCTATGACTATCTCTACAACAACCTCTATGACTATCTCTACAACAACCTCTATAACTATCTCTACAACAACCTCTATGACTATCTCTACAACAACTTCTATGACTATCTCTACAACAACCTCTATGACTATCTCTACAACAACCTCTATGACTATCTCTACAACAACCTCTATGACTATCTCTACGACAACCTCTATAACTATCTCTACAACAACCTCTATGACTATCTCTACAACAACCTCTGTGATTATCTCTACAACAACCTCTATGACTATCTCTACAACAACATCTATGTCTATCTCTACAACAACCTCTATGACTATCTCTACAACAACCTCTATGTCTATCTCTACAACAACCTCTATGACTATCTCTACAACAACCTCTATGACTACCTCTACAAAAACCTCTATGACTATCTCTACGACTCCCTCTATAACTATCTCTACAACAACCTCTGTGACTATCTCTACAACCACCTCTGTGACTATCTCTACAACAACCTCTATGACTATCTCTACGACTCCCTCTATGACTATCTCTACAACAACCTCTATGACTATCTCTACAACAACCTCTATAACTATCTCTACAACAACCTCTATGACTATCTCTACAACAACCTCTATGACTATCTCTACAACAACCTCTATGACTATCTCTACAACAACCTCTATGACTATCTCTACAACAACCTCTATACTATCTCTACAACAACCTCTATGACTATCTCTACGACTCCTCTATAACTATCTCTACAACAACCTCTATAACTATCTCTACAACAACCTCTATGACTATCTCTACGACTCCCTCTATAACTATCTCTACAACAACCTCTGTGACAACCTCTATGACTATCTCTACAACAACCTCTATGACTATCTCTACAACAACCTCTGTGACAACCTCTATGACTATCTCTACAACAACCTCTATAACTATCTCTACAACAACCTCTTTAACTATCTCTACAACAACCTCTATAACTATCTCTACAACACCCTCAGTGACAACCTCTATGACTATCTCTACAACAACCTCTATGACTATCTCTACAACAACCTCTATAACTATCTCTACAACAACCTCTATAACTATCTCTACAACAACCTCTACAACAACCTCTGTGACAACCTCTATGACTATCTCTACAACAACCTCTATGACTATCTCTACAACAACCTCTATAACTATCTCTACAACAACCTCTATGACTATCTCTACAACAACCTCTATGACTATCTCTACAACAACCTCTATGACTATCTCTACAACAACCTCTATGACTATCTCTACAACAACCTCTATGACTATCTCTACAACAACTTCTGTGACAACCTCTATGACTATCTCTACAACAACCTCTGTGACAACCTCTATAACTATCTCTACAACAACATCTATGACTATCTCTACAACAACCTCTATGACTATCTCTACAACAACCTCTTTGACTATCTCTACAACAACCTCTATGACTATCTCTACAACAACCTCTGTGACTATCTCTACAACAACCTCTATGACTATCTCTACAACAACCTCTTTGACTATCTCTACAACAACCTCTATAACTATCTCTACAACAACCTCTATGACTATCTCTACGACTCCCTCTATAACTATCTCTACAACAACCTCTATGTCTATCTCTACAACAACCTCTATGTCTATCTCTACAACAACCTCTATAACTATCTCTACAACAACCTCGATAACTATCTCTACAACAACCTCTATAACTATCTCTACAACAACCTCTATAACTATCTCTACAACAACCTCTATAACTATCTCTACAACAACCTCTATGACTATCTCTACGACTCCCTCTATAACTATCTCTACAACAACCTCTATGACTATCTCTACGACTCCCTCTATAACTATCTCTACGACTCCCTCTATAACTATCTCTACACAAACCTCTATAACTATCTCTACGACTCCCTCTATAACTATCTCTACAACAACCTTTATAACTATCTCTACAACAACCTCTATAACTATCTCTACAACAACCTCTATGACTGTCTCTACGACAACCTCTATGACTATCTCTACAACAACCTCTATGACTATCTCTACAACAACCTCTATGACTATCTCTACAACAACATCTATGTCTATCTCTACAACAGCCTCTATGTCTATCTCTACAACAACCTCTATGACTATCTCTACAACAACCTCTATGACTATCTCTACAACAACCTCTATAACTATCTCTACAACAACCTCTATAGCTATTTCTACAACAACCTCTATAACTATCTCTACAACAACCTCTGTGACAACCTCTATGACTATCTCTACAACAACCTCTATGACTATCTCTACAACAACCTCTATGACAACCTCTATGACTATCTCTACAACAACCTCTATAACTATCTCTTCAACAACCTCTATAACTATCTCTACAACAACCTCTATAACTATCTCTACAACAACCTCTGTGACAACCTCTATGACTATCTCTACAACAACCTCTATGACTATCTCTACAACAACCTCTATAACTATCTCTACAACAACCTCTATAACTATCTCTACGACAACCTCTACAACAACCTCTGTGACAACCTCTATGACTATCTCTACAACAACCTCTATGACTATCTCTACAACAACCTCTATAACTATCTCTACAACAACCTCTATGACTATCTCTACAACAACCTCTATGACTATCTCTACAACAACCTCTATGACTATCTCTACAACAACCTCTATAACTATCTCTACAACAACCTCTATGACTTTCTCTACAACAACCTCTATGACTGTCTCTACGACAACCTCTATGACTATCTCTACAACAACCTCTATGACTATCTCTACAACAACCTCTATGACTATCTCTACAACAACATCTATGTCTATCTCTACAACAACCTCTATGTCTATCTCTACAACAACCTCTATGACTATCTCTACAGCAACCTCTATAACTATCTCTACAGCAACCTCTATAACTATCTCTACAACAACCTCTATAGCTATCTCTACAACAACCTCTATAACTATCTCTACAACAAACTCTGTGACAACCTCTATGACTATCTCTACAACAACCTCTATGACTATCTCTACAACAACCTCTATGACTATCTCTACAACAACCTCTGTGACAACCTCTATGACTATCTCTACAACAACCTCTATAACTATCTCTACAACAACCTCTATAACTATCTCTACAACAACCTCTGTGACAACCTCTATGACTATCTCTACAACAACCTCTATGACTATCTCTACAACAACCTCTATAACTATCTCTACAACAACCTCTATAACTATCTCTACGACAACCTCTACAACAACCTCTGTGACAACCTCTATGACTATCTCTACAACAACCTCTATGACTATCTCTACAACAACCTCTATAACTATCTCTACAACAACCTCTATGACTATCTCTACAACAACTTCTATGACTATCTCTACAACAACCTCTATGACTATCTCTACAACAACCTCTATGACTATCTCTACAACAACCTCTATGACTATCTCTACGACAACCTCTATGACTATCTCTACAACAACCTCTATGACTATCTCTACAACAACCTCTATGACTATCTCTACAACAGCCTCTGTGATTATCTCTACAACAACCTCTATGACTATCTCTACAACAACATCTATGTCTATCTCTACAACAACCTGTATGACTATCTCTACAACAACCTCTATGTCTATCTCTACAACAACCTCTATGACTATCTCTACAACAACCTCTATGACTACCTCTACAAAAACCTCTATGACTATCTCTACGACTCCCTCTATAACTATCTCTACAACAACCTCTGTGACTATCTCTACAACCACCTCTGTGACTATCTCTACAACAACCTCTATGACTATCTCTACAACAACCTCTATAACTATCTCTACAACAACCTCTATGTCTATCTCTACAACAACCTCTATAACTATCTCTACAACAACCTCTATAACTATCTCTACAACAACCTCTATGACTATCTCTACGACTCCCTCTATAACTATCTCTACAACAACCTCTATGACTATCTCTACAACAACCTCTATAACTATCTCTACAACAACCTCTATGACTATCTCTACGACTCCCTCTATGACTATCTCTACAACAACCTCTATGACTATCTCTACAACAACCTCTATAACTATCTCTACAACAACCTCTATGACTATCTCTACAACAACCTCTATGACTATCTCTACAACAACCTCTATGACTATCTCTACAACAACCTCCATGACTATCTCTACAACAACCTCTATTACTATCTCTACAACAACCTCTATGACTATCTCTACGACTCCCTCTATAACTATCTCTACAACAACCTCTATAACTATCTCTACAACAACCTCTATGACTATCTCTACGACTCCCTCTATAACTATCTCTACAACAACCTCTGTGACAACCTCTATGACTATCTCTACAACAACCTCTATGACTATCTCTACAACAACCTCTGTGACAACCTCTATGACTATCTCTACAACAACCTCTATAACTATCTCTACAACAACCTCTTTAACTATCTCTACAACAACCTCTATAACTATCTCTACAACACCCTCTGTGACAACCTCTATGACTATCTCTACAACAACCTCTATGACTATCTCTACAACAACCTCTATAACTATCTCTACAACAACCTCTATAACTATCTCTACAACAACCTCTACAACAACCTCTGTGACAACCTCTATGACTATCTCTACAACAACCTCTATGACTATCTCTACAACAACCTCTATAACTATCTCTACAACAACCTCTATGACTATCTCTACAACAACCTCTATGACTATCTCTACAACAACCTCTATGACTATCTCTACAACAACCTCTATGACTATCTCTACAACAACCTCTATGACTATCTCTACAACAACTTCTGTGACAACCTCTATGACTATCTCTACAACAACCTCTGTGACAACCTCTATAACTATCTCTACAACAACCTCTATGACTATCTCTACAACAACCTCTATGACTATCTCTACAACAACCTCTTTGACTATCTCTACAACAACCTCTATGACTATCTCTACAACAACCTCTGTGACAACCTCTATGACTATCTCTACAACAACCTCTATGACTATCTCTACAACAACCTCTATAACTATCTCTACAACAACCTCTATGACTATCTCTACAACAACCTCTATAACTATCTCTACAACAACCTCTATAACTATCTCTACAACAACCTCTATAACTATCTCTACAACAACCTCTGTGACAACCTCTATAACTATCTCTACAACAACCTCTGTGACAACCTCTATAACTATCTCTACAACAACCTCTATAACTATCTCTACAACAACCTCTATGACTATCTCTACAGCAACCTCTATAACTATCTCTACAACAACCTCTATAACTATCTCTACAACAACCTCTATGACTATCTCTACAACAACCTCTATAACTATCTCTACAACAACCTCTATGACTATCTCTACAACAACCTCTATGACTATCTCTACAACAACCTCTATGACTATCTCTACAACAACCTCTATAACTATCTCTACAACAACCTCTATGACTATCTCTACAACAACCTCTATGACTATCTCTACAACAACCTCTATGACTATCTCTACAACAACCTCTGTGACAACCTCTATAACTATCTCTACAACAACCTCTATGACTATCTCTACAACAACCTCTATGACTCTCTACAACAACCTCTATAACTATCTCTACAACAACCTCCATGACTATCTCTACAACAACCTCTATAACTATCTCTACAACAACCTCTGTGACAACCTCTATAACTATCTCTACAACAACCTCTATGACTATCTCTACAACAACCTCTATGACTATCTCTACAACAACCTCTATGACTATCTCTACAACAACCTCTTTTACTATTTCTACAACAACCTCTATAACTATCTCTACAACAACCTCTATAACTATCTCTACAACAACCTTTATAACTATCTCTACAACAACTTCTGTGACAACCTCTATGACTATCTCTACAACAACCTCTATAACTATCTCTACAACAACCTCTATGACTATCTCTACAACAACCTCTATAACTATCTCTACAACAACTTCTGTGACAACCTCTATGACTATCTCTACAACAACCTCTATAACTATCTCTTCAACAACCTCTATAACTATCTCTACAACAACCTCTGTGACAACCTCTATAACTATCTCTACAACAACCTATATGACTATCTCTACAACAACCTCTATGACTATCTCAACAACAACCTCTATAACTAGCTCTACAACAACCTCTATAACTATCTCTACGACTCCCTCTATAACTATCTCTACAACAACCTCTATAACTATCTCTACAACAACCTCTATGACTATCTCTACAACAACCTCTATAACTATCTCTACAACAACCTCTATAACTATCTATTCAACAACCTCTATAACTATCTCTACAACAACCTCTATGACTATCTCTACAACAACCTCTATGACTATCTCTACAACAACCTCTATGACTATCTCTACAACAACCTCTATAACTATCTCTACAACAACCTCTATAACTATCTCTACAACAACCTCTATGACTATCTCTACAACAACCTCTATGACTATCTCTACAACAACCTCTATAACTATCTCTACAACAACCTCTATAACTATCTCTACAACAACCTCTATAACTATCTCTACAACAACCTCTGTAACTATCTCTACAACAACCTCTATAACTATCTCTACAACAACCTCTATGACTATCTCTACAAAAACCTCTATGACTATCTCTACAACAACCTCTGTGACAACCTCTATGACTATCTCTACAACAACCTCTATGACTATCTCTACAACAACCTCTATAACTATCTCTACAACAACCTCTGTGACAACCTCTATAACTATCTCTATAACAACCTCTATGACTATCTCTACAACAACCTCTATGACTATCTCTACAACAACCTCTATGACTATCTCTACAACAACCTCTATAACTATCTCTACAACAACCTCTGTGACAACCTCTATAACTATCTCTACAACAACCTCTATAACTATCTCTACAACAACCTCTGTGACAACCTCTATAACTATCTCTACAACAACCTCTATGGCTATCTCTACAACAACCTCTATAACTATCTCTACAACAACCTCTATGACTATCTCTACAACAACCTCTGTGACAACCTCGATGACTATCTCTACAACAACCTCTATGACTATCTCTACAACAAACTCTGTGACAACCTCTATGACTATCTCTACAACAACCTCTAGAACTATCTCTACAACAACCTCTGCGACAACCTCTATAACTATCTCTACAACAACCTCTATGACTATCTCTACAACAACCTCTATGACTATCTCTACAACAACCTCTATAACTATCTCTACAACAACCTCTGTGACAACCTCTATAACTATCTCTACATCAACCTCTATGACTATCTCTACAACAACCTCTATAACTATCTCTACAACAACCTCTATGACTATCTCTACAACAACCTCTATGACTATCTCTACAACAACCTCTATAACTATCTCTACAACAAACTCTGTGACAACCTCTATGACTATCTCTACAACAACCTCTAGAACTATCTCTACAACAACCTCTGTGACAACCTCTATAACTATCTCTACAACAACCTCTATGACTATCTCTACAACAACCTCTATAACTATCTCTACAACAACCTCTATGTCTATCTCTACAACAACCTCTATGACTATCTCTACAACAACCTCTATGACTATCTCTACAACAACCTCTATGACTATCTCTACAACAACCTCTATGTCTATCTCTACAACAACCTCTATGACTATCTCTACAACAACATCTATGTCTATCTCTACAACAACCTCTATGTCTATCTCTACAACAACCTCTATGACTATCTCTACAACAACCTCTATGACTATCTCTACAACAACCTCTATGACTATCTCTACAACAACCTCTATAACTATCTCTACAACAACCTCTGTGACAACCTCTATACTATCTCTACAACAACCTATATGACTATCTCTACAACAACCTCTATAACTATCTCTACAACAACCTCTATGACTATCTCTACAACAACCTCTATGACTATCTCTACAACAACCTCTATGTCTATCTCTACAACAACCTCTATGTCTATCTCTACAACAACCTCTATGACTATCTCTACAACAACCTCTATGACTATCTCTACAACAACCTCTGTGACAACCTCTATTTCGTGTAGTCTCCATCTCCCGACAAACATATCAATCCTCTCTCTACACTAAAGACTACCCTCGTCTATAACCATCCCCATAAGCCACTCTCTCTATCTCTGCCTCATTAGTCTTCCATCCGTTCTCAGAAACACACACTGCAGGATACTCGACAATTTCCAGCTTGTGCCAAAGCTAACTACGCCCTGGTCGTTCCACCCTCACAGTCCCACTAATGAAAGTGAAGTTTCTAAAAGCTTTTCTCCACTCTTCACAATGGCTCTGTCTAATCGTAGCCGCTGATATATGAGAAAAACACTGCTGCTTGTAACTGGTATTTTAGTTAGTATATATACGTGACAAGGGAGCTGCGATAGCTCAGTGGTTAGGGAACTGGACTACTAAGGATAAGAGGTCGGGTTCGATCCTGATCCACACGGCTTCCGGGTCACCTAGCATTAAAAGGGTGCCGGATTTTTTTCTGGGAAATTAAATCGGCACGGGCGTAATACCGACCACATTACCCCAAAAATCATGTGCCGAAGGTTTGTAAACATTATGGTCACTAACATCATATTCCATATACAATCAAAGGCTAGGGAAAGCAAACCCGAATAAAATGCTGGCTGAAATCGGATGCACTGGGCCACTGGCGCAGAACACAGTGCAACGTATTAACGGGTGTTCAGTCGAGTGGATCTGACAGACTCTAATTGTGATGTTCTGTCTGTGGGGGCGATCAACACACTTAACTTGACAGCTGACTTCATATGGGAGTCTGGAATCTTTACTCTGATTGAGTCCTGAACGCAGAGAGAGAGAGAGAGAGAGAGAGAGAGAGAGAGAGAGAGAGAGAGAGAGAGATTCCCTATACGCCACGTGGCGTGACGGGGTACTTTACTTAACTATTGCATGTGCGTGACATGCTCTTCCATGGTACATTCAGATTTATTGGAAGTTATAACTGAAATAGAAGCTCCAGGGGCGAGTTATAACGTGCTGACTTGGCGGTACGAGATGGCTTTGTGAACGAGGATTCGAATGCAGTCGGACACACACCAGCCGACCCAGATAATAACGGAATAGGTACCTGACTCAAAATATGGGGGAAAAAGTATAGAAAGAGCACTGGCTCATTCACCTACATATAATATGACCTAGGACAGTAACATTTAAATGTCACTCTCATAATGTCACGTGACTACTCTTTTTTAGGTCTTTAAAAAATTTGTATAATAAATGTAGTGGTAAAATGAATACTTCACATAATGGAACACATCACATCTGTGAACATTTGAAACCTTTACTCTCACAAGCATTATTTCATGTCGATGACAACACAAGTGCTCATAGCTCTCTTGATATCTGTTTATTGCCTTCAATATCTTGTCAACGTTTGTGTAAATCTGACAGTCTTTACACCTAGGAAATAGTAGCATCGTTTATGGATGACAATGCCATGAGCTTGGCACATTATCTTCATTCTTAACATTAATATTTAAAGCTAGTGGTTTCAATTTGTGACACAAAACGATACATTTTTAGCCAATTTAGATATGTATGCATATTTTAATAGAATAACGTTAGAAACAGAAAGATGCAAGAAATGGCAAATCTGAAAGTTTTCGGGTTTGAAATTTTAAACCACAGAATCTTTAAAATGAAAGATCCACCTTCTAATTACCATCATTATTTCTGTTTAATTCACTTTCTCATGTACCGTTCTGATGTCGAGGGAGATACACAGTCCTGGTTCTTGCACATTTGACGGCTTCAGTCATTGCCAATTGATATTTCTGTATTGTTTCTTTAATGTTGTCTGTTAATCTTGCTCTGTGTTTGCTCTTCTCCCTTCTCCTCTTTTAATGTATGTCTTGTATGGTAATGAATCACACGGTATTCTTTCTAGCTAATCACTGTATATACAACATAGAAAAAGTTAGGATATTTTCTTATTTGAAAAAAAAACAAACATTGATCAGCAAATTAACTAAAGTATAAATGATAAACAACTGTGACAAGGAATAGGTTACTGAAATATCGCAAACACCAATAATATTGTTAGGTGTGTATGGAATAGGAATATAATGCTAATGAGAATCGTCTTCTAAAGCCAAGAAAACTAAACTACCGCGTTATATTTCATTGTTATCTCCCTACATTATATTCTGCTCTTGAACTCTGTGCTGCTGCGTTCGACTCGTTCCGCACACAGTCACAACCCGCCATGATACGGCTGCAGTTACAACTTCATTGATTGGTAGAATTGACGTAACATCACTGGAGGTGATCTATAATATAGTAGGTAACGTAACGTTTCTACAGATATAGAAATAATGTTCATTTATTATTATTTGTCTCCATCGAAATAATGTGTTTAATGATAGTACGGGCTGTACCATGAGCTTTCATGCTATCAGAGTAGAGTAGTAGAGACGAGACAGTCGCGAGGGATCCCGGTGGATCAGTCTCACAGAGTGGCTAAAAGCTGATGGGCCGTTACACATACTCGACGGTTGGTAGGAGAGGTTATCTTTCTTCTGAGCAGATTGAATCCTCATTCATTCATTCATTCATTTACGTATTCATTCTTTCACTTGTGGAGCCGTCTCCACATTCATGACTGACTACCATTGAGCGCCATTTTACTGTTTTTTTTGTCTTGCACGCTGTCCAGATTTTCATGTTATCAGCCCATTTTAGTCTTGGTCTGCCTTATGGTCTACCTCTTCGTCCGTGTTGTACCGTCCCTTCCAAGATACCTTTTACTAGGGTATTGTGTCTCTTTACGTCTCCCACACATTTTACTTGTCTTTTTTCAAATTGTACTCAGTTGTTTGTTTTTTTTTCATTTTCATCTGATTCAGGATATATCAGCGTTTGTCTTTGTTCCCTTCCACCAACTTCTCCACATATTTATACTATAGAGCCACATTTCAAAGGCTTCAATTTTATGCTAATTAAAAAAAAAATAGAGTATCCATGTTTCTGCGCCATACAGAAATGTTGAGTAAATATAACATTTGACAGCTCGCAGTTTTTGTTTTCTTATATATGTTTTTGCTGTGGTTTATTTTTATATTGTTCAAATAGGTTTTTTTGGCCTTTCCTATTCTTTTGTTTATTTCTGTCTAATATTTTTCATTATGTGTTATAACATGTTAAAACTATATTCTTGAACTCAATCTAGGGTCTTTCCTTCTATTTCGGTGTCCACTCGGTAGCCCCTTATTGTAAAGGAGCATATAGGGAGTCTTTCATTACAGGTTGTGGACACACATTATCATACTTTAAAGCTGTTTTATGTTCGACTTTTTACTTAAAACTTGAATGTAAACCAAATTCCCCATTGATGGTCGTGTAGAAGTTAAGTGGCTCGCGCCACCTTTATGAATAGTTCGCGCCACCTTTAAGAATAGTTCGCGTCACCTTTATGAATGGGAGCAGCGATAGATCAGTGGTTAGTGAACTGGACTACAAAGGACAAGAGGTAGTGTTCGATCCCAACCGACGGCTTCCGGTTCACCCAGCCTTTAATGGGTACCGGATTTTTTTCTGGGAAAGTAAAGCGGCATGGGCGTAATACCGACTACATTACCCCAAAAATCATGTGCTGAAGGTCTGTAAAATTTATGGTCACTAACACCATATTCCCTATACGTCACTTGGCGTGACGGGGGTACTTTACTTTTTTTTTTTTTAACCTTTATGAATAGTTCGCGTCACCTTTGTACATGGTTGGAATCGTCTAACCTTTGTAATATTTTCTGCTCCGTTTATTCATATGACATTTTAACGCGTTTACTTTCCTGCTATCTTATCCATTTGGTTGTTTCGAGTAGCCTTCATTTATTTTAATTACTTAACAACATTTTTCTCCACAATATTTGTAATTATATTACGTATATATTATATTACGCATATTTGTAATTATAATTATAAAGATTTGAAAATTGTTTTCATACTCTTATTTAAAAAAAACAAAATCAGTTTTAACGTTATCCTCATATTGAGAATTATTCTCAAACTGAACATCATTCACGCACTGAGCATTATTCATACACTGAGCATTATTCATACACTGAGCATTATTCATATACTGAGCATTATTCATATACTGACATTATTCATATACTGAGCATTATTCATATACTGAGAATTATTCATATACTGAGCATTATTCATATACTGAGCATCATTCAGACACGGAGCATTATTCATATACTGAGCATTATTCATATACTGAGCATCATTCAGACACTGAGCATCATTCATACACTGAGCATTATTCACCCATTGAGCTTCATTCACGTACTGAACATCATTACCTTTAGTGATTATTATTCCCAAACATAACATTCCCATACTGATTTTTCATCATGTGTAAAGCTATGACTTAGAATTACTTTTCTTCTGACAAATCAACTGGGCGTGCACGACCATATGATCACTCGTCGGATATGTTTCCATGCACCCATTTATTCTTTCAGCAACGTCGACGGAAGCATACATTTTAAACAGTTATGTTTTGCATGAAAGACAAGTAACTCCTCTATGTAAAATTAAAGTACTCCCCGTCACACCAAGTGGCGTATAGGGAATGTGGTGTTAGTGACCATAAATTTTACAGACCTTCGGCGCATGATTTTTGGAGTAATGTGGTCGGTATTACGCCCGTGCCGCTTTACTTTCGCAGAAAAAAAAATCAGGTACCCATTAAAGGCTGGGTGAATCAGAAGCCGTCGTTTGGGATTAAACCCTACCTCTTGTCCTTTGTAATCCAATTCACTAACCACCGAGCTATCGCGGCTCCCTTAAGACCACTATGTACTATATATATATATATATATAACAATTTATTTGGGACACAAAGTACTATTGTTGGTGTATGTCGGGGAGGCTCACAACAGGACTAGAATGATAAAGGCCGCTTGGTAAAAGCAGTCGCCACGGCGTGTGAGACTCAAAATTGTTATTTCATCCCCTATAGAAAAAAAATCCTCTGTCTACATGTGATTTCGAACACACTACGACCACGCGCTCCTCTATTTACGAATTTCATGTAATGACGTCATCCATCCCATTTCTTGTTACAACTGCGCCATCTGTAGGGCTGGAGTTGCCACAAGGTGTTCCGGTCATTGTTAAATAATAACAAATAATTTCATCATCATCAATTGCCGGGTCTGCTGGCGTAGGTGATCATGTCGCTCCACAACTTTCAATCTCGACAGTTATCATTTCTGTTGTTGACCTTCTGCTAGGCGATTCTCTTAAGCTGTCTGGTATCTTTTCTCTTTGCTTCCCTCTATCTCTTCGTTCCTCAATTTTTCCAGTTGTTACAATATATTCCAGTTGTTCTCTTCTCATTATATGACCAAAAAATGATGATTGTAATAATATCATACTCGATTAAAAAAAAAATGACCGCGCCATGACTGGACCGGAGCATTGGGTGGTGTAGAGGTAAGACGTCGGCCTAGGGACAGGAAGGCTCTTTTTGAATCCCAGCAAAGTGGTGGGAATTTTTAATTTCGAATCCGTGGTTTCTTGGTGGCGTTTACGCTCTCCTGGTCTCTTGGTAGGGAGATGTCCTACTCTCTCTTGTTAGGGAGGTGTCTAACTCTCTGTTATAAAGGAGATGTCTAACCCTCTGTTGGTAGGGCGATGTCTAACCCTCTGTTGGTAGGGGGATGTCTAACCCTCTGTTGGTAGGGGGATGTCTAACCCTCTGTTGGTAGGGAGATGTCTAACCCTCTG
Organism: Megaustenia siamemsis; assembly: GCA_032433765.1. Classification (NCBI taxonomy): domain Eukaryota; kingdom Metazoa; phylum Mollusca; class Gastropoda; order Stylommatophora; family Ariophantidae; genus Megaustenia; species Megaustenia siamemsis. The sequence continues at coordinate 42,062,018 of JAVIAB010000126.1, forward strand.
TTGGTAGGGAGATGTCTAACCCTCTGTTGGTAGGGGGATGTCTAACCCTCTGTTGATAGTGAGATGTCAAACCCTCTGTTGGTAGGGAGATGTCTAACCCTCTGTTGGTAGGGAGATGTCTAACCCTCTGTTGGTAGGGAGATGTCTAACCCTCTGTTGGTAGGGAGATGTCTACCCTCTGTTGGTAGGGAGATGTCTACCCTCTGTTGGTAGGGAGATGTCTAACCCTCTGTTGGTAGGGAGATGTCTAACCCTCTGTTGGAAGGGAGATGTCTAACCCTCTGTTGGTAGGGAGAAGTCTAACCCTCTGTTGGTAGGGAGATGTCTAACCCTCTGTTGGTAGGGAGATGTCTACCCTCTGTTGGTAGGGAGATGTCTAACCCTCTGTTGGTAGGGAGATGTATAACCCTCTGTTGGTAGGGCGATGTCTAACCCTCTGTTGGTATGGCGATGTCTAACTCTCTGTTGGTAGGGAGATGTCTAACCCTCTGTTGGTAGGGCGATGTCTAACTCTCTGTTGGTAGGGAGATGTCTAACCCTCTGTTGGTAGGGAGATGTGTAACCCTCTGTTCGTAGGGGGATGTCTAACTCTCTGTTGGTAGGGAGATGTATAACTCTCTGTTGGTAGGGAGATGTCTAACCCTCTGTTGGTAGGGAGATGTCTAACTCTCTTTTTGTAGGGAGATGTCGAACCCTCTGTTGGTAGGAAGGTGTCTAACTCTCTCTCTCTTGGTAGGGAGATATCTAACTCTCTCTTGGTAGGGAGATGTCTAACCCTCTGTTGGTAGGGAGATGTCTAATCCTCTGTTGGTAGGGAGATGTCTAACCCTCTGTTGGTAGGGAGATGTCTAACCCTCTGTTGGTAGGGAGATGTCTAACCCTCTGTTGGTAGGGAGATGTCTAACCCTCTGTTGGTAGGGAGATGTCTAACCCTCTGTTGGTAGGGAGATGTCTAACCCTCTGTTGGTAGGGAGATGTCTAACCCTCTGTTGGTAGGGAGATGTCTAACTCTCTGTTGGTAGGGAGATGTCTAAACCTCTGTTGGTAGGGAGATGTCTAAACCTCTGTTGGTAGGGAGATGTCTAACCCTCTGTTGGTAGGGAGATGTCTAACCTCTGTTGGTAGGGAGATGTCTAACTCTCTGTTGGTAGGGAGATGTCTAACCCTCTGTTGGTAGGGAGATGTCTAACTCTCTGTTGGTAGGGAGATGTCTAACCCTCTGTTGGTAGGGCGATGTCTAACCCTCTGTTGGTATGGCGATGTCTAACTCTCTGTTGGTAGGGAGATGTCTAACCCTCTGTTGGTAGGGCGATGTCTAACTCTCTGTTGGTAGGGAGATGTCTAACCCTCTGTTGGTAGGGAGATGTATAACTCTCTCTTGGTAGGGAGATGTCTAACCCTCTGTTCGTAGGGGGATGTCTAACTCTCTGTTGGTAGGGAGATGTATAACTCTCTGTTGGTAGGGAGATGTCTAACCCTCTGTTGGTAGGGAGATGTCTAACTCTCTTTTTTGTAGGGAGATGTCGAACCCTCTGTTGGTAGGAAGGTGTCTAACTCTCTCTCTCTCTTGGTAGGGAGATATCTAACTCTCTCTTGGTAGGGAGATCCGATATCTATCCCTCTGTTGGTAGGGAGATGTCTAACTCTCTCTTGGTAGGGAGATCCGATATCTATCCCTCTGTTGGTAGGGAGATGTCTAACTCTCTCTTGGTAGGGAGATCCGATATCTATCCCTCTGTTGGTAGGGAGATATCCAACTCTCTCTTGGTAGGGAGATCCGATATCTATCCCTCTGTTGGTAGGGAGATGTCTAACTCTTTCTTGGTAGGGACATGTCTAACCCTCTGTTGGTAGGAAGATGTCTAACCCTCTCTTGGTAGGGAGGTGTCTAACTCTCTCTTGGTAGGGAGATGTCTATCTATCTCTTGGTAGGGAGATGTCTAACTCTCTCTTGGTAGGGAGATGTCTGACTATCTCTTGGTAGGGAGATGTCTAACTCTCTCTTGGTAGGGAGATGTCTAACCCTCTGTTGGTAGGAAGATGTCTAACCATCTCTTGTAGGGAGATGTCTGACAATCTCTTGGTAGGGAGATGTCTAACTCTCTCTTGGTAGGGAGATGTCTAACTCTCTCTTGGTAGGGAGATCCGATGTCTAACCCTCTCGGATAACGGCGATAAACAGGAGGTCTCGTGTGTAATCGCGCACGTTAAAGAATCATTGGCAGTTAAAAGTGGACAAAACAGGCCAAAAGTTGGTGAGTTCCGAGTAAAAATTGATCAGCAAATCTGCGAAGATGGATGTGTCGTCCGGACCGAAAGGCGCAGGCTTCGCGCGTGCCGTAAACTAGCGACGCAACGCACCCACGTCCACTTAACGGATGAAAAGAACGAACGGAAAAGAAAGATTTCGACCCATAGCCGTTTTTCTCTAAAGGCGACAGTTTTGTCCGTCCTCTATCCATGTCCACTTTTACTTTAATCTTTTGTACACCAAGATTTCGTCTTCATTTTTAATAATCTGTTTTCTGTTGATGATCTGTCCTTACTCTCCATGATGAATATTTGTACACCTTCTCCTATTTACAGAGGACAGAAAGCTGTTTGTTGGCATGCTAAACAAGTCACAGACTGAGGAGGACGTTCGACAACTCTTTCAGTCATACGGCAACATAGAAGAGTGCACCATCTTAAGAGACCAAAGTGGTAACAGTAAAGGTAAGTGCTTCTGTCTGTGGTGCGCTGCTTCCTGTTGGTTATTACGTTACCTCAATTTGTGGATGCTAATGTTGCTATATTGATGCCTTGACAAGCTGTCATTGTAAGAAGTATTGTTACGGAAAAAGAGCTATATATTTTAGAAGCAGTGGTCTCTGCAATATGTGCCATTTTGGCACGCAAAGTTTCTGTTTTTGATATTGCGGTTCTGCCCTATATGCCGTCTTCAGCTTGAAAGGATGATAGATAGATATAATGTTTTTTGCTATTGGCTTACGTCATATAGCTGTTGTTTTCTGTCTTGGCCCTACTGTTGATGTTGACGCGTGTGATGATAACAAAATTAATGTTGTAATATGTTGATTCTAGTATTCATCTTCTGTTATTTTTTGATTAAAATACGTTTTTGTCTATTGTGTTTATTCTAGAGCTACTGTTGTCACGTGTGTTGATCCTTCTGTTTTCGTTGTTCCGTGTGTTGATACTATAGGTGGTGTTGTTCGCTGTCATGATTTTAATGTTGCTATTGTGCCGTGTTTTGATACCAGTGGTGCATTTATCTAGTGTGTTGATCCGAGTGTTGCTAATCTCCAGCATGTTTATCCTATTGTTGCTATTGTCCAACGTGTTGATCCTATTGTTGGTATTGTGCAGTGTGTTGATCCGAGTGTTGCTAATCTCCAGCATGTTGATCCTATTGTTGCTATTGTCCAACGTGTTGATCCTATTGTTGCTATTGTCCAGCGTGTTAATCCTATTGTTGGTATTGTGCAGTGTGTTGATCCGAGTATTGCTAATCTCCAGCATGTTGATCCTTTTGTTGCTATTGTCCAACGTGTTGATCCTATTGTTGCTATTGTCCAACGTGTTGATCCTATTGTTGCTATTGTCCGGCGTGTTGATCCTGTTGTTGCTATTGTCGAGCGTGTTGATCCTATTGTTGCTATTGTCCAGCATGTTGATCCCATTGTTGCTATTGTCCAGCGTGTTGATCTTATTATTTCTATTGTCCAGCCTGTTGATCTTATTATTGCTATTGTCCAGCCTGTTGATCCCATTGTTGCTATTGTCCATCGTGTTGATCCCATTGTTGCTATTGTCCATCGTGTTGATCCTATTGTTTCTATTGTCCAGCCTGTTGATCCCATTATTGCTAATGTCCAGCCTGTTGATCTTATTATTGCTATTGTCCAGCCTGTTGATCTTATTATTGCTATTGTCCAGCCTGTTGATCTTATTATTTCTATTGTCCAGCCTGTTGATCTTATTATTGCTATTGTCCAGCCTGTTGATCTTATTATTGCTATTGTCCAGCGTGTTGATCTTATTATTTCTATTGTCCAGCCTGTTGATCTTATTGTTGCTATTGTCCAGCATGTTGACCCTGTTGTTGCTATTGTCCAGCATGTTGATCCCATTTTTGCTATTGTCCAGCCTGTTGATCTTATTATTTCTATTGTCCAGCCTGTTGATCTTATTATTTCTATTGTCCAGCCTGCTGATCCTGTTGTTGCTATTGTCAAGCGTGTTGACCCCATTGTTGCTATTGTCCAGCCTGTTGATCTTATTATTTCTATTGTCCTGCCTGTTGATCTTATTATTGCTATTGTCCAGCCTGTTGATCTTATTATTTCTATTGTCCAGCGTGTTGATCCCATTGTTACTATTGTCCAGCGTGTTGATCCAATTGTTGCTATTGTCCAGCCTGTTGATCCCATTGTTGCTATTGTCCAGCGTGTTGATCCTATTGTTGCTAGTGTCCAGCCTGTTGATCCCATTGTTGCTATTGTCCAGTGTGTTGATCCCATTGTTGCTATTGTCCAGCGTGTTGATCCTATTGTTGCTATTGTCCAGCCTGTTGATCCCATTGTTGCTATTGTCCAGCGTGTTGATCCTATTGTTGCTATTGTCCAGCCTGTTGATCCTATTGTTGCTATTGTCCAGTGTGTTGATCCTATTGTTGCTATTGTCCAGCCTGTTGATCCTATTGTTGCTATTGTGCAGCCTGTTGATCCCATTGTTGCTATTGTCCAGTGTGTTGATCCCATTGTTGCTATTATCCAGCGTGTTGATCCTATTGTTGCTATTGTCGAGCGTGTTGATCCTATTGTTGCTATTGTCGAGCCTGTTGATCCTATTGTTGCTATTGTCCAGCCTGTTGATCCCATTGTTGCTATTGTCCAGCGTGTTGATCCTATTGTTGCTATTGTCCAGCCTGTTGATCACATTGTTGCTATTGTCCAGCGTGTTGATCCCATTGTTGATATTGTCCAGCCTGTTGATCTTATTATTTCTATTGTCCAGCCTGTTGATCCCATTGTTGCTATTGTCCAGTGTGTTGATCCCATTGTTGCTATTGTCCAGCGTGTTGATCCTTTTGTTGCTATTGTCCAGCGTGTTGATCCAATTGTTGCTATTGTCCAGCATGTTGATCCAATTGTTGCTATTGTCCAGCCTGTTGATCCCATTGTTGCTATTGTCCAGCGTGTTGATCCTATTGTTGCTATTGTCCAGCGTGTTGATCCTATTGTTGCTATTGTCCAGCCTGTTGATCCCATTGTTGCTATTGTCCAGTGTGTTGATCCCATTGTTGCTATTGTCCAGCGTGTTGATCCTATTGTTGCTATTGTCCAGCGTGTTGATCCTATTGTTGCTAATTGTCCAGCCTGTTGATCCCATTGTTGCTATTGTCCAGCGTGTTGATCCTATTGTTGCTATTGTCCAGCCTGTTGATCCTATTGTTGCTATTGTTCAGCCTGTTGATCCCATTGTTGCTATTGTTCAGCCTGTTAATCCCATTGTTGCTATTGTCCAGCGTGTTGATCCTATTGTTGCTATTGTCCAGCCTGCTGATCCTATTGCTGCTATTGTCCAGCCTGTTGATCTTAATGTTGCTGCAGTCGCTTGAGTTGCAGCTGTCGAGCATGTTGATCCTAACGTTGATGTGTTGATCGTGATGTAATTGACGCCCTCTGTGTTGATCATGATGCTATTGTTATTCCTAGTGTTGATTTTGACGTTCTTGTTGTTCCGTGTGTCGATCACGGCGTTATTGTTGCTCTTAGTTTTTATTCTAAAGGTTCTGCTTTCCTATATCTTTATCTCTTCTATCTCCTGTATCTTCAGCGCATCGACTTTTTTGTTTAATCAAAACTTTTGTTTGTTTATGTAAAGGTTCTGTATTTTAAAGGTACTTGAAATTGTAACAATCTATGAATGTCTGGAATCTGTAGTAACTAACAATGGAGACTTCCAGGCAGCGATCAAAAGAAGATTTGTAATAGCAACACAAACATTAAATATCATTACGAACATGTGGCACAATACCGGCAAGGCAGTAAAATTAAAATGACTGAGGACACATATGTTCCTGATAACAGCATATGGTTGTGAATCATGGATAATCTCGCAGAAAGCAAGGATTAAATGCGATTCATTCTAAACAAGATGCTACAGAAAAGTCGTTAAGATATCTTGAATAATGAACAAGATTAATGAAGACAACTAGTGTGCGATATAAAGACCAAGAGGGAGAGTTGAAAATATTGGGAGATATAAAGAAACAAGAGGGAGAAAGAGAAGTAGTGATATATATATAACAAGAAAAAAAAAGACAATTGAAAGGTTTTTTTTTAAAGTTGTTATTTCTCGATGCAGTGTCAGGTTTCGTGTATAAAGCTGGCCAATTATAGTTCTCTTATGTTTTGTTAGTTCCGTAACATTACATGTCCTACTAATTCTCTCCCTTATTAGTTCTTTAACATGAAACAAAGACAGGTCTGATCCTCACTGTTATTAGTTCTCTGACTCGCACGATCTAGCCTGTTATTATATCCCCGTCATGTAAATCACGTTATCTATTTTTTATTTGTTCGTTCTATTTAAATAAATTATCTAAACTGCTCTCTAATTTGATTCTTATTGTTATACAATTTGGGATGCCTCTTATTTCTCATTCTCTTATTATCATTGAACATGTCATCGCTTTTACTATATTGTTATTCTTTCCTGCGTCTGCGACTTTGTCCTTGAGGCGTAGTAGAAGCGCACTGAGCTCACGTTCGTAAAGTATTGAGTTTATTACCGGATGAACGCGTTTCATTTAACCCAGAAGTAAAAATATGTACCCAATCTACAAGGTTAGGAAGGACAATCATCATTATTAACATAGTTGCTGGCGTAGGTGATCATGTCTGTCCGCAACTTTGGTGTCTCTACAGGTGTTTAACAATTACGCTTTTTACCATAAGTAGCAAAGGTAAAGAGCTTCGTCACGCCAAAAGGTGTATGTAATGTGGTCAGTATAACGCCCGTGCAGCTTTACTTTCCCAGAAAAAAATCTGGTACCCATTTAAGGATGGGTGAACTTGGAAGCCGTCGATCAGGCGCTCTTGTCCTTTGTAGTCCAGTTCACTAACCCATCTCAATAAATAGCTTGGTGCCTTCTCTCTCAGTTTCCCTCTATCATTTTCAAATTGTTCCGTGATGCTCCAACAGTATCCTTCTCATTATATCTCTACGAAAAAATGTATCTTCTCTCCTTGTGTTATAAATAAGCTTTCTTTTGTGCCGTTTCCGCTTGTTAAATATCTTCGTTCATCGTTTAGCTTTCCATGGTTTTATTATTCAATATTTGTTTCATTGATTTTAATCTTGTGCCTCAGACGACACGGAGGAAGTCATAGTTCTTCATGATTGACGATTTGATGCTAGTTTCTTACACCCATGGTTGAGCCTTCTTGGGTAATTGCTTTGCTAGTGTTTATCTTGGTCTTCCTAGCTTTATTTTACTAGATGATTTCCGCATGAGTGCCTGATGAGGACATCTTACTTCATCCATTCTTAGCATATGATCGATGTATTTCCAATGCCATCTTCTTTTCAAGCTCGACACGTATTCTTGTTTAGATTATTATACATTCTACAGTAAGCTTATCTCGTGGCCTACACAAATTTTCTTCTCAGGTATTTGTCCAGTCTTCATTACTATACGTCGTTAGGTTAGACCTGCCTTTACTTAAAACTGAAGAACTGTTTTTCATACTTTCACTATCAAAAGATGTGTTTATACCAGTGCTTCCCAAACACTTGAGTGCTGCGGCTCACGATGCCAGCTGATCATATCCCAGCGACGTGCTCGTGACTCTTATGATGTAGGTGCACTCTGATTCTTTTATATAATATACGATGATCTAGGTAGTAGCCTCAGTCAGTCATAGTTGACTGTAGATTTTTCAGCGCCCCTAGAAATGTTATTTTTTCTTTTCTTTTCTTTCGTCGTGTATTCTCTTTCTCTATGAATCTGTCTGCTTCTTGTTTGAGGTGAACCTTCAGAGTGTGTTTCTAGAGATTGCGGTCTGCAGCTATGTCTTCCCAATGCTGCAGGGTTTATGTTCATCTTCATGTCAAGTTTACACACATCCACAAATCGAAGTTTTGGGCTAGTACTAGTCCCTAGTACTTTTACCATCTGCCAGTTGTTGGTAGGATATATCTTTCGATAAGATGATAAAAGACGACATAATTAACACTATCATGTAGAAACTCGTTTATGCTCTAAATATATATATATTTAAGCCTATGTGAATGTTGTCAGTTTATTCTTTCTACCACTCAGTAGACACACGACAACATCCACGGCCGGCGACTTTGCTAAAGTTTGCCCGCCCCTGAGAACCGCGACGTACACTTTGGGAGTCACTGGTTTAATATCGTTTTCCCTCTCAGATAATTAACCTGCTATCTAATGCTGTTATCGTTCCCGTCTATTTGATTTCATTGACATGTACTGTCCAATTTACTGCAATCATTTATTTTGGAAAAAAAGAAGCTTCTATTTACCCCCCCCCCCCCCACACACACACACACACCCCACACTCCTTTTTTATTTTTGCGACCTTCACTTCTCAATTTGTATATTTTTGCTGCGGAATCAAAGGTTTTTATATTTTTGCTTGCCATCACTGTCAGATTTTTAGCAATTTATCTTCATTCTTATCAATTAAAACTGTATTATCGGCATATCTCGTGTTCGTTGTTATATTATGACCACTTTCTCGGAAATGTGCCTCATCAATCAAAGTGTGATCTCACAAGGTTTGTGGGGAGCAATGATAAACATTGATCCTGCATCACTTTCACAAACTGTCTTTTGTAGATTACCTTAGTCACCTTGGCAGTCTTCGTCAACGCAATGAAATGTTCACGAACATTCTGTATTCTTGCATTTTTTAAAATAATTTTTTTTTTAAAGTATCGTGGTCTGTCCATAATTTGATAAGCTTTCGCTTTATGTCTTTTAGCGTGTGCTGAGACTACTATGATGGGGACTACAGCTACCTTTCTTTGTTTGGGAGATGAGTTAGTAATTCGGATGATTCCACTGGCACGGGCGGTTGAGCAATTATGGATTTTAATTTGTTTGCAGTGATACCGGGGCCTTCCATAACCATAACCAGTATTTGATATGGCAAGACTACTGGTAACTCTCCTGGTAGCGGCACAGCTGATGGTTTGTGCCAAAATCGGTTAACCATCAGCACCTAGACCCAACATCCACCTCTTCGTGGTGCCTATAGTAACAGACTAACCAGTTTAGTGAGTAGGCATCGAGAGGGAAGGCAATTCAGTTCTTAAAAAAATTATACGTTGAAGTCAGATGTTTGGGTCAAAAGGAGCATATCAATATATCACAATTCTACTACAAACCCCCACACGATGCTTACACACCCACTGCGCGTCCTTTCAATGGCGAAGAGGTGTATCCCTTTAGTTATCGTGTGAACGTAAAGCAAGCAATATCGCCAGTCTCGTTTTTGCTTTGAATTCGTCTTCTACAGTTCACTGTTACCTGTCATATTCATCTTGTCTTTAGATCCATGCCTGCATTGTTCCCTTGTTCCAACTAATGGATAAATATCAACTTTGTTAAAGAAAAATGAGAATGACATTTTCAGCTCAAAATAAAAGCTCTTCCTGCTTTAATACTGTGAGATTGATTGAATACTTTACGCTACCACATCACCTATTATCTGGAGAGCCTTAACAATCTGCCAATGAATCTCAGGTCTCGTTGTCTTCCACAGTCACATTTAATCAACCTCTCCGTTCCTCACAACCACCTCTAACCATATTCTTCCAGTTAAATCTACCATCCACTTGTTCATTCTTTACCTCTTTTATTATCCACTCGAGCCACTCATTTCTAGCCACCATTCAGCGTACAACTTCATTTCCTCCTCATTATATGTTGGAACGTCTTCATTCCGGTACTTCTATTTCTCTCTCATTTTTCATTCTCCGTATCTTGCTCATTTATCCGTCAGCCGTCCCTCCATCGGAATCCCAAAAGATAAAAGTCCAATTAACTGCATTTATAATCGGCACTATCCTTTCTTCTTTCCACATCTTTAACTCTTAATTCACTCGCTCGTGTGTCTCATCTCCGTTCTCTTAACATTCCATCATTCACCCTTCTCATCCCACTCAAAGAGATGTCACACGTTCCCTTCTTGCTCCCTCTTAATCACTCACTCATGACATCTTTGTCACAGCCACATTTTCCTGACTCCTAACTCGGGCACTCGCGTCAGTCATTTCAATTTGGACCTTATTCTGTGAACCGCTCTTAAGTCACATTCCGTGGCCTGGAATTCGCTCGCATGTTTCTGCTCATGACAGCCGCCTATAGGACACAAGAAAAAAAAAATAGTCTGACCCAGCCTCGCTTGTAAACATGCTCATACGATAACAGATGTTATCTGTAGCCAAGAACAATAACACTTGCTTATATTGTTCTTATTTTGAGGCTCAGTCACACGCAATCAGATTACAATCTGTATCGTTTAATTCAATTATCTTTTTTTCTTAGAGAAGAGACGCTACAACAAGCTGATCATGTCGGAACAAGTGGGTTTACTGCGGGCGACAGTGGTCTCATCTCCCTTTTGCATCATCAGGTCAATACAATATCACCTCTTCTCTCTCTCTTTCTCTCATTCTCTCTCTCTCTCTCATTCTCTCTCTCTAGTCTCATATATATATATATATATATATATATATATATATATATATATATATATATATATATATATATATATATATATATACATATACACACACACACACAAATTTAGCGTCGTAAATTATTTCTGTTCGGAGTAACCCCTTCCACTTTATTCGGTCGTTCTCTAATCTGCCATTACAAGTACACTGGATTAGAGCTAGGAATACCCTATTCCTAACCGCTATTTAAGAAAGAAAAAAACAGTATTGAATGCACAAAAACTAAAAACAATTGATGGATTCAATCAAATATGTGCCAGCAATCACGGGAGATCACTCATTTAGCAGAAATAATTTACGACGCCAAACTCGTATATGGCCTATTCTCTCTCTCTCTCTCTCTCTCTCTCTATATATATATATATATATATATATATATATATATATATATATATATATACGCACACGCACACACACACCTTAATGTTACATTCTAAAGGTAAAGTTCACGACCGCAATTTGTGTGGCGTTTGGGGTCTTGACAGAAGGTTTGTAGCTAGCGATCATAAGTCACTATCTAACTATCTATTGATCTTTCGAGCCGTAGCCGGACCATATGGCATATGCCCAGATACTCTTCTTATCTAAATGTTTATCCTAGCAGTTTTCAATCCTTCTAAAGATCTTTTATCAAATCTCGCCATTTGTCTCTGTTCTGTGCAAGCAACTCTATCTCATTGAGGGAGCCAATTCCTACTGCTCTTGCCTTTCTTATCAACGTTCCTCTCATTGTCTCTGGTTCGGCCTCTTTTCCCCTTACTTGTTGTTTCCCACATGAGTGCTTGCTTTGCTATTCGGTTATTATCTCTTCTCATCACATGTCCAACATATGACCATCGTCTTTTCTTGATTACTGAAGATATTAGTGGTTGATTGGCGATTTCTCTAATTTCCTCGTTTGTTTTGAATTCGTTCCATGCTATACCAAGTATTTTCCTTAGACATTTATTTTCGAATGCGTTCAACTTTGTTTCTATGTCCCTTGTTGTTTTCCAGCTTTCACACACATACGTAAGAGTTGATTGTACATTTGATTTGAAAAGTCTAAGTTTTGTGTTTGTGCTGATAAGTTTTGATTTCCACAACTTTTCAAGGCTTCTGAAAAACATTGCTACCTTAGCTATTCGTTGGCGCGGCCATTGTTCACACATTCCAGAATCCTTTTTTTGTTGTTGTTGTTGTTGTTTTTGGTGCCGAAAATACTATCACTACTATCTACTGCTAATTTACACATTATGTATCAGGTCTACGTTTCATTAACAAAAGCGTTTTTTACGACAACGGCTTGTTAAACCTCTGATCAACGGTTCTATACCAAGCGGGAGAAAAACAGATCCTCCATCTTGGATCCAACCGGAAACCTCCTGCCAATAAGTCACTAGTTTGGTAAATATATTAGTGTCTTATGTTGGATGCTGCTTTATCGAACAGCTTCTCTCGTGGCTGAATGTGCCATTTGGATAGACAGATCTATCCGCAAAACGAACAAGATCATTTCGTGGTGCCTGGCCTCGTCTCCTTTCTCCGGCCCCAGTAGTGTTTAATATTTGTGCTTATTTCCATAGTTTTTGACAATAGGAATAAGAAAAAAGAGTTCTTAAATGTTATGTAGAGCCAGTTTTAACTTATGGATGTGAATCATGGACAATAAGACAAAAGACAAGAAAATAACTGGAGGCTGTAGAAATGCGGTTTTACAGAAGAATATTGAGAGTATCATGAACAACCAAGGAGAGTAAAGAGAACGTCCTGGAAGAGATCAAAGCAAAAAGAGAGCTAATATCCAATATTAGGAAGAAACAATCATCATTTTTTGGCCATGCAATGAGAAGGGAACAGCTGGAATATATCGTGACAACTGGGAAAATTGTTAGACGAAGAGATAGAGGGAAACAAAGAGAATGTTGTGGAGAGACATGATCACCTACGACAACACGCATGGTACTTGATGATGATGATCTCCATAGTAAATGTTTGAATGTTTAATTATACAATCCTCTGAAATATTACGTTTTGTAACTTAAATTTACATGTTTCTTTAATTACCTCAAAGTTACGCTTCATAGGAAGTATTCAGTTCAGTTTTCCTTAAATGTTTTAAGTGTTTATTCAAATAAAAAAAAATAAAAAACATGACACGTTGATGAAAATGTTTATTTGTAAAGTTTTATGGACCAATTTTTAAACATTATGTTTTATTTAATATTTTCACACGTTTAGTTTTATCACGTAGTCTCTTTAAAATGTTGATTATTATACGCTAATTATCATCATCATCATGTGCCATACCGGGTGGCGTAGGTGATCATGTCCCTCCACAATCTTCTATCTACGGTGCATCGTATCAGTTCTGTTGTTGACTGCTTTCCATGCCATGACACCAAGCTATTTTCTCTCTTTGTCGCCCGCGATCTCTCTTTCCTTTTATTTTGCCAGTTGTAACCAAGTATTCCAACTTTCCTCTTCTCATGATGTGCCCGAAAAATGTTGATTGCTTCTTTCTGATGTTTATTAAGAGCTCACTTTTTGTGTTGGCCTCTTTGAGAACTTCCTCGTTGGTCTTTTTAGCTGTCCAGGGAACTTTCAACAACGCTAATTATACTTCTATTTAATACGATTATGGTATTTATCGTTTACATTTATAATGTATGTTATAGCTATATCTTTCTTGTATTTATCTTTTACATTTATAATGTATGTTATAGCTATATCTTTCTTGTATTTATCTTTTACATTTATAATGTATGTTATGGCTATATCTTTCTAGTTTTTATCTTTTACATTTATAATGTATGTTATAGCTATATCTTTCTTGTATTTTATCTTTTACATTTATAATGTATGTTATAGCTATATCTTTCTTGTATTTATCTTTTACATTTATAATGTATGTTATGGCTATATCTTTCTAGTTTTTATCTTTTACATTTATAATGTATGTTATAGCTATATCTTTCTTGTATTTTATCTTTTACATTTATAATGTATGTTATAGCTATATCTTTCTTGTATTTATCTTTTACATTTATAATGTATGTTATAGCTATATCTTTCTTGTATTCATCTGTTACATTTATAATGTTATTGAGTTGTTGAGTTATTTGCGGGTCATCCTCATTGCACTCCAAACATGTCCATAGGTGCTCAGATCCCCTCCTCAGCAATTCCCTCAGTGTCCAGCGACTGACGACTCCAGTTCTATGTTGGTTGATAAGTCTTCTTACACGGCCACCAAGTTTCTCATTTCTGGCCGTGCCCATCTTAACTCCCATTTCCATCATCCGAAGAAGTGACGTTGATCTGTGTTTGTCGAAGTCCTGTGCTCTTCCCACATCTCGGAGGGCATTGATGATGTCCGCCCGATCCATCGGTTGCCCGTCCTCAACGACAGCGCAGCTAGCCAACCTGTCCGCTCTCTCATTTCCCTGTACTCCCGCATGTCCAGGGACATAGACAAAGGCGACCTTACGTATTTTGGATTTCTGCAACGACTCTACCCATTGCATGCGTACAAAGCCCGCCTCCACTTTTTTTTATCATACTCATCTAATCACTCAGTATACATGCATGGGTGTAATCTTGTGACTCTAACTATTTGAATGCCTTGGTCACTGCCATCACCTCCATTGTCATGCTACTCGTGGTCATGGCGTATGCACCACTGTCTTCCTTGGCTATTCTGCCTGCCGAGCGTGCTGTAAATGCCCATACACTTCTTTCGTGTCGTCTTACAGATCCGTCTGTATAGATGACTCCATCTTTCTCATCGGTGTTATCGCAGATGAGACCGTTGACCTCAGCATTAACCACGACCGGGTTCTGTTCCCAACTTTTCCTGTCGAGTGTGACAATACACGAGAATGTCTCCTTGAATGACGTAGGCACCGGTATCCACTCCTCACCAACGCTGATATTGGTAAGCCCACAGGCCTGTTTGATGACATCTTCTGCTCGGCCCACCTATGATTTGCCTCTTTTTAGCCTGGTACCTTTCTCTGTGTTGAGCACGTGGTGCAATGGATGCTCTGTATCTGTACTAATCTTCAGGTATGCTCGTGCTCTCCAGATCTTGATTATGTCATCCATGGTTGGAAAGTCAAGAAGATACCTCATTGCTACACAGGGGGTGTCCCTCGTACATCCCAGGATAATGCGCATGGCTTCATTTTGTATTTTCTCCAGCCTATCAATTTGAGTCGTACTGACAGTAAGAATGGCCAGGGCATACTCGATTGGTGCGAGGACTAATCCCTGGAACAGAAGAGTAAGTAGCCTCTGCTCGGTGTTGGCAGCTACCATGACCTTCAAGGCGGCTAATCCTTTGAGAGGATTTTGTTATCACATGGTCGACGTGGTCCCGAAAACACAGGCTGCGATCAAACTTAACTCCGAGGTATGTCATCAACTTGTCCCTGGTCACCTCATCAGCTCCCATTCGTACTACCGGTGTGGTTGTATTAACGATATGATTGTTAAGGGAGAACCATGAAACTGATGCTTTATTAGGATTAACAAAGGCACCTGAAACCCCACACCAGGAAGAAATGCGATCGAGTTCGTCTTGCATTGTGGAGGCGATTCCCCGTCTGTCTCTTCCCTGTCGATATACCAGAATATCATCATCAAAAGTCATAGTTCTTCCCCTCCCATCCAGCTGTTGGGCAGTGATCGTTATTGTGTACACGTTAAATAGAACTGGTGACAATGGTGAGCCTTGTGGCAGCCCAGGACAAATGGATGTTGGCTCGGAAGACCAACTTCCACATCAGAGTATCACCTTCCTCTGAAACAGTGCCGCGGCGATCCATCTAATGAGGAAGGGGTTCACCGCCAGTTTGAGAAGCATATGCATGAGATATTCAAATGAATACCCTATTGTATGCATCCTCCAGATATATAGCAGCAGCACATGTCTCCTCTCGTCTGTGGAAGCCTTCGAAGACGTCATAGGCAAATATTGCCGCATTGAGCCTTGTCTCTTTGTTATATCTATAACCTCCGAGTGTGGGTGGGAATACACGTTTCTGTTCAAGGCGACACGTGAGGACACGGGCAACTATTTTCTCCATCAGCTTGCCCGCAGTGTTCTGCATTGTGATGATTCTATAGGCACTGATCTGAGAATGGCCCTTGTTTGGCTTCGGTAGCGGTAGTAAGTAGCTGTGTAGCCAGTCCTCCTTAATCTGGACACTCCGAATCTGGCATTAAACTCATTGGCCAGTTTTGTCAAGTCGTCATCATCTATATTGCCTATGTTATCATACCGAACACCATCTGGACCAGGAGCAGTGTTGTGTGACCTTTTAAGTGTCGTGCGAATGGTATCGGTTGTGATTGTGAGATCTTCTTCCAGCCCTACATCCTTACACAAATTTGACAAAGATCCACGTATCCTCATTCTTACAGCCTCATTTCTTTGGTCCGTCTGCTCAATGTAGCGGGCAAGCAGTGCCTTCCCTTTGCTCTCATCAGATTTGTGCCATATCTGGCCTGTGCTCTGAAAGTCTGGTATACCTCTGTGTCGTGGTGTGCCATTCATGCACTGATGACGGCGCCAGAATGTGGCTAGCGATTTTTCTGAGCACACTTTTTTACAGAAGTCATCCCATTTGGCATCCTTAGCCTGCTTAGCGCATAGTTTAAAGTGCATCATTTTTTTGGTCGACCTCAACTTTCAGACGCTTCAAGAGCTCAGGTTGTGTTCTACCGTACCTTTCGGCTTTCTGCCATGTCTTGACCGTTTGACTCTTGCTCCGCCAATCTGCCTCGACATCTACGTTCCACCAGGGTGGCTGCGTCCATCTCTCCTGCCTCCTACGAGGGGCGCTCTGTTTCCTATGTCTGATTTTGCTAATGACGTCCTCGTCTGTTTTCTCGTAGTTGAATGTGTGGAGCTTTCTTCTCTGGCTTTTATTTCGGCCTTTCTCAATTAGGAGGACACATGGATAGTGATCACTTCCGTGGAACCCCAGTGCATTCCACCTGCAAACTAGGAAAGAAAAGAAGGTCGAAAATGTATAATGTATGTTATAGCTATATCTTTCTTGTATTCATCTGTTACATTTATAATGTATGTTATAGCTATATCTTTCTTGTATTCATCTGTTACATTTATAATGTATGTTATAGCTATATCTTTCTTGTATTTATCTGTTACATTTATAATGTATGTTATAGCTATATCTTTCTTGTATTCATCTGTTACATTTATAATGTATGTTATAGCTATATCTTTCTTGTATTTATCTGTTACATTTATAATGTATGTTATAGCTATATCTTTCTTGTATTCATCTGTTACATTTATAATGTATGTTATAGCTATATCTTTCTTGTATTCATCTGTTACATTTATAATGTATGTTATAGCTATATTTTTCTTGTATGTCTGTTTTCTTCTCCGTTGCTGACACACACAGGGATAGCAGTCTGTTGAAAGTTTAAGGCTCGCACAGGTTGTCGGAATGTTTATTTAAACGTTACATATCCTGTGATTTAGAAATGGAAATAAAAATGATTGTAATAGAGTTGAAATATCTGTCTGTCTGTTTGTCTGTCATTTTAATCCATTCGACTATCTGTCAAATTTTATCTGATCTGATCTAAAATCCAAAACCCAAAACGCCAAATCTAATCTAATAAAAAATCTAAAACCCAAACTCCAAATCTATTCTAATCTCATCTCATCTCATTTAAATCTAAATCTCAATCTCTTCTCATCCTCAATGTCAATCTCATCTAATCTCATATCATCTCATCTCATCTCATCTCATCCTCAATCTCAATCTCATCTCATCTCATCTCATCTCATCTATATATTGTCATTTCTTTAAAAAAAGACGACTATAAAAAAAGTTCGACCTTCTTTTTTTTATCAAGTGTCAGACCTTGCACAGAACCCGCATTGTGTCTCGCCATAGGTGTCTGTTCTAGTCGAGCCACTTAGTCTCGCCATCGGTGTCTGTTCTAGTCGAGCCACTCAGTCTCGCCATAGGTGTCTGTTCTAGTCGAGCCACACAGTCTCGCCATAGGTGTCTGTTCTAGTCGAGCCACTCAATCTCGCCATACGTGTCTGTTCTAGTCGAGCCACTCAATCTCGCCATAGGTGTCTGTTCTAGTCGAGCCACTCAGTCTCGCCATATGTGTCTGTTCTAGTCGAGCCACTCAGTCTCGCCATACGTGTCTGTTCTAGTCGAGCCACTCAATCTCGCCATTGGTGTCTGTTCTAGTCGAGCCACTCAATCTCGCCATACGTGTCTGTTCTAGTCGAGCCACTCAATCTCGCCATACGTGTCTGTTCTAGTCGAGCCACTCAATCTCGCCATACGTGTCTGTTCTAGTCGAGCCACTCAGTCTCGCCATACGTGTCTGTTCTAGTCGAGTTCTCAGTCTCGCCATACGTGTCTGTTCTAGTCGAGCCACTCAATCTCGCCATAGGTGTCTGTTCTAGTTGAGCCACTCAGTCTCGCCATACGTGTCTGTTCTAGTCGAGCCACACAGTCTCGCCATACGTGTCTGTTCTAGTCGAGTCACTCAGTATCGCCATACGTGTCTGTTCTAGTCGAGCCACTCAGTCTCGCCATACGTGTCTGTTCTAGTGGAGTCACTCAGTATCGCCATACGTGTCTGTTCTAGTCGAGCCACTCAGTCTCGCCATACGTGTCTGTTCTAGTCGAGTCACTCAGTATCGCCATACGTGTCTGTTCTAGTCGAGCCACTCAGTCTCGCCATACGTGTCTGTTCTAGTCGAGCCACTCAGTCTCGCCATACGTGTCTGTTCTAGTCGAGCCACTCAGTCTCGCCATACGTGTCTGTTCTAGTCGAGCCACTCAGTCTCGCCATACGTGTCTGTTCTAGTCGAGTCACTCAGTATCGCCATACGTGTCTGTTCTAGTCGAGCCACTCAGTCTCGGCAAAGGAGCTGATGCCTATTATTGTTGCCTCTCACCGCAGTTTTCTTTTTAGCATTTCTCTACACCGGCTCTTTTTATAACACCCTCTGATTCACCTGTCAGCTCTTGTTTTGAGATTCATTTGTTGTCTCTTTCCATCTCATGACAACCATATAACCACTTTCTTCTCTTGTCTCATTCCATCTCATGACAACCATATAGCCACTTTCTTCTCTTGTTGTCTCTTTCCATCTCATGACAACCATAGAAACACTTTCTTCTCTTGTCTCATTCCATCTCATGACAACCATATAACCACATTCTTCTCTTGTTGTCTCTTTCCATCTCATGACAACCATATAACCACTTTCTTCTCTTGTCTCTTTCCATCTCATGACAACCATATAACCACTTTCATATCTTGCCTCATTCCATCTCATGACAACCATATAACCACTTTCTTCTATTGTCTCTTTCCATCTCATGACAACCATATAACCACTTTCATATCTTGCCTCATTCCATCTCATGACAACCATATAACCACTTTCTTCTCTTGTTATCTCTTTCCATCTCATGACAACCACATAACCACATACTTCTCTTGTTATCTCTTTCCATCTCATGACAACCATATAACCACTTTCTTCTCTTGTTATCTCTTTCCATCTCATGACAACCATATGATCACTGTCTTCTCTCGATTATGATATTTTAAAATTGAAATATAGTAAGTAAAAAAAAAAATGAATATTGGAATACGATTTCAGTGAAATGTGTCTATGTGTAACACCATACATAAATGAAGAAAGAACAGTCTGCAGATATGCACTTACGGACGAGAGTCAGAAATGTTGAACGTTCGCAGCGTCTAGTTATTGATGTAGAGAAAGCACTTGAATGTTGTTCTTCTGATTCACATAATGGTTTTATGTTTTAATGCCGTAGACGCCTCAATTATACCACTTGATGTTTGCGTGACATTTTGCTGTCTGATTGCGCTTGTTTCTTTTTTATTATTATTTATTTTTGAAGCGATAGATTTTGATCGATTTGTTAATGTTGTTCTTGTTTCTTGATAACGAGTTTAATGTTTGTACGTCAACAATGTAACGTTTATATATATATATATATATATATATATATATATATATATATATATATATATATATATATATATATATATATATATATAGAGAGAGAGAGAGAGAGAGAGAAAGAGAAAGAAAGACAGAGAGAAAGACAGAGAGAGAGAGAAAAAAGAGAGAGAGAAAGAAATAGAAAGAGAGCGAAAGAGGGAGAGAGAAAGAAAGAGAGAGAGATTGAAATGGAGGAGAGCGAGAGAAAGAGAGAGAGAAATAGACCACACATACAATCCATTAATATTCTGCCTGGGTCAAGATGAAGGCCTATAGTTTGATGCTGTTTTTTTTTTTAATCGACAGCATTATCATAATTCTCATCGTCGTCCACCTTCATCATCATTGTACCAATTGTTTCCTCTCTCGCATCCTCATAATTTGTAATAACCTGTTCTGAACACCATCATCATTATCGTCTTTTTCTCTTTTCTCAACATAAAAATAATGATAATCCGCTTTTTCCCACCTTTCATCATCATCATCATCATCATGTGCCATACCGTTTGCGTATGTGATCATGTCCCTCCACAATCTTCTATCCACAGTGCATCGTATCAGTTCTGTTGTTGACTGTTTTCCATGCCATGACACCAAGCTTTCCAGCAATTTCTCTCTTTGTCGTCCGCGATCTCTCTTTCCTTTTATTTTGCCAGTTGTAACCAAGTATTCCAACTTTCCTCTTCTCATGATGTGCCCGAAAAATGTTGATTGCTTCTCTCTGATGTTTTTTAAGAGCTCCCTTTTTGTGTTGGTCTCTTTGAGAATTTCTTCATTGGTCTTTTTAGCTGTCCAGGTAACTTTCAACATTCTTCTGAGAAATCCCATCTCTGTGGCCTCCAATCGTCTTTTCATTTGTTTGTCTACATTCCATTATTCGCTTCCATAGGTCAGAATTGGTTCTATATCCCACATTTATCATTCTAATAATCATCATTATCATCTCTTTTTACTTTTCTTATCATTATGTCTTTCTCTTTTCTCATCATTATCATGTCTTTCTCTTTTCTCATCATTTTCATCTTTTTCTATTTTCTCATCATTATCATCTTTTTCTATTTTCTCATTCTATTTTCTCATCATTATCATTTTAAGCATCCTCATTATCATGGTCTTTACCACATTTCATCATTACTTTCCTTCCCTCTTCCTCGTTATCCTACCTTATATCATCGCTATCCTCATCCAATCAACCTAATATATGTTCCATCACTCAGATCATCCTCATCATAATCCTAAATTAATCACCCATAATAATTATGATCTTCGAGTAATCTCAACATTAACCTCAAACTAGTCACCCTCACCCTAATCGTAATTACCCCTCATCAGGAATATTTGTATATAGGCTCTCTAGGCGCTCACAATAGCTTGTCACTAGTACTGCCTATCGATTACTGCCTTTCTTGTACCGTATGTTACTGTGCTTCATCGACCAGTGCTCCAGCACAGACGTAGAAACAAGCAAAGGCTGAGAGGCATACACATAAGCCATAAACAATGACATACCTTTTGTGTTAATACTAGGAAATAGAATATAACACTCAATAAAATGGAGTGTAACATTCTAGAAGATATAACACTTAATAAAATATAGTGTACTATTCAAGAAAGTATAACAATTAAAAAAAATAATTAACTTTCACGAAAATATAATTGAGCATTCAACAAGATATATATATATACTAACCAATGACATAACAATTTTCTTCTTTCCTTCCTCATTTGCCTTGCAGCGTCGAGGGAAGCAATAATTTTCGGTCTTTTACACTTCTGTTCGCCTCTGCAGCTGTTATGTTTCCTAGTGCTTCTAATATTCCATCGATCCATCTTTTTCGTGGTCGGCCCTTGGGTCTGGTGTTCCCGCAACGTTTATTGAAGGCTCGTTGTGTTTTGATATTTCTGCCTTGTCACATGGCGAAGCCATTTTATCTGTTGTTTCTTTATATTCTATGGTGGGGTTATTCCTAGTTTTTTTTTTTCTCTCAGTTCTTCATTTCTGATTTTGTCTCTGTCTGTTTCCTGTCATTCGTCTAACACATTTCATCTCGGTACCGGTTATTTGTCTTATTGTTCTTTCATCTACGGTTCAGGAATGGCATTGGTAGCACAACGTTGGGATGAAGATTGAATTGACAAAATAATAATACAAATAGTAATAATAGAAATAAGTATTGTATGGAAACTCCGAGGCTCTTGACATGCACATTACACATGACCATACATATCTTAGAGCACTTAGGAAAATAAAGATAGCATCAACAGGGAACAAAGAAAACAACGGGCAGTCTAAATCATAATTCGAACCCAGTGCTCTTCAGTGCATCGTTTTTATAAAAAATATCCTTTTTTTCGACTTCAATACATCACGAGTGTATGTCAGTAATCGCCAATCAACAACTAATATCTTCAGTAATCAAGAAAAGACGATGGTCATATGTTGGACATGTGATGAGGAGAGATAATAAACGAATAACAAAGCAAGCCTTCATGTGGGAAACAACAGGTAAGACGAAAAGAGGCCGACCCAGAGAGACACTTAGAAGAACATTGATCAGAGGGGCAAGAGCAGCAGGAATCGGCTCCCTCAATTAAATAAGTTGTTTGCACAATACAGAGACAAATGGTAAGATTGAATAAAAGATCTTTAAAAGGATTTAAAACTGCTAGAGTAACAATTTAAATAGAGAAATAGTATCTGGGTCTATGCCCTATGGGCCGATTACGGCTCGAAAGGTCAATAGATGGATAGATAGTTTGTAATTCACCAAGTTTTATATTGTAAAGCTAACATACCATGTTACTAAGCAGCAAAACTTGTGCAGGGACTAGACAAACTAGGACGTTTCAAGCAAAAGACTTGACCAGGTAAAAAATAACAAATATTAACACAAAAACAAATGAGTTACTGAGTTATTTGCGGGTCATCGTCATTGTACTCCGAACATGTCCATAGGTGCTCAGATCCCCTCCTCAGTAAGTCCCGCAGTGTCCAGCGACTGACGACTCCAGTTCTGTGTTGGTTGATAAGTCTTCTTACACGGCCACTAAGTTTCTCATTTCTGGCTGTGCCCATCTTAACTCCCATTTCCATCATTCGAAGAAGTGACGTGGATCTGTGTTTGTCGAAGTCATGTGCTCTTCCCACATCTTGGAGGGTATTGAACATGTCCACATACCCTGTACCTTGCGACTGTCGCTAACTTACGTCAGACCCCCATACCCTGTACCTTGCGACTGTCGCTAACTTACGTCAGACCCCCATACCCTATACCTTGCGACTGTCGCTAACTTACGTCAGACCCCCATACCCTGTACCTTGCGACTGTCGCTATCTTACGTCAGACCCCCATACCCTGTACCTTGCGACTGTCGCTATCTTACGTCAGACCCCCATACCCTGTACCTTGCGACTGTCGCTATCTTACGTCAGACCCCCATACCTGTACCTTGCGACTGTCGCTATCTTACGTCAGACCCCCATACCCTGTACCTTGCGACTGTCGCTATCTTACGTCAGACCCCCATACCCTGTACCTTGCGACTGTCGCTATCTTACGTCAGACCCCCATACCCTGTACCTTGCGACTGTCGCTATCTTACGTCAGACCCCCATACCCTGTACCTTGCGACTGTCGCTATCTTACGTCAGACCCCCATACCCTGTACCTTGCGACTGTCGCTATCTTACGTCAGCCCCCCATACCCTGTACCTTGCGACTGTCGCTATCTTACGTCAGACCCCCATACCCTGTACCTTGCGACTGTCGCTATCTTACGTCAGACCCCCATACCCTGTACCTTGCGACTGTCGCTATCTTACGTCAGACCCCCATACCCTGTACCTTGCGACTGTCGCTATCTTACGTCAGACCCCCATACCCTGTACCTTGCGACTGTCGCTATCTTACGTCAGACCCCCATACCCTGTACCTTGCGACTGTCGCTATCTTACGTCAGACCCCTGTACCTTGCGACTGTCGCTATCTTACGTCAGACCCCCATACCTTGTACCTTGCGACTGTCGCTATCTTACGTCAGACCCCCATACCCTGTACCTTGCGACTGTCGCTATCTTACGTCAGACCCCCATACCCTGTACCTTGCGACTGTCGCTATCTTACGTCAGACCCCCATACCCTGTACCTTGCGACTGTCGCTATCTTACGTCAGACCCCCATACCCTGTACCTTGCGACTGTCGCTATCTTACGTCAGACCCCCATACCCTGTACCTTGCGACTGTCGCTATCTTACGTCAGACCCCCATACCCTGTACCTTGCGACTGTCGCTATCTTACGTCAGACCCTGTACCTTGCGACTGTCGCTATCTTACGTCAGACCCCATACCCTGTACCTTGCGGCTGTCGCTATCTTACGTCAGACCCCCATACCCTGTACCTTGCGACTGTCGCTATCTTACGTCAGACCCCCATACCCTGTACCTTGCGACTGTCGCTATCTTACGTCAGACCCCCATACCCTGTACCTTGCGACTGTCGCTATCTTACGTCAGACCCCCATACCCTGTACCTTGCGACTGTCGCTATCTTACGTCAGACCCCCATACCCTGTACCTTGCGACTGTCGCTATCTTACGTCAGACCCCCATACCCTGTACCTTGCGACTGTCGCTAACTTACGTCAGACCCCCATACCCTGTACCTTGCGACTGTCGCTATCTTACGTCAGACCCCCATACCCTGTACCTTGCGACTGTCGCTATCTTACGTCAGACCCCCATACCCTGTACCTTGCGACTGTCGCTATCTTACGTCAGACCCCCATACCCTGTACCTTGCGACTGTCGCTATCTTACGTCAGACCCCATACCCTGTACCTTGCGACTGTCGCTAACTTACGTCAGACCCCATACCCTGTACCTTGCGACTGTCGCTATCTTACGTCAGACCCCATACCTTGTACCTTGCGACTGTCGCTATCTTACGTCAGACCCCCATACCCTGTACCTTGAGACCAGACATATCCGTATTTGATATGGGGACAAGTGATGACTGTGAACTAAAACCACAGAATGTGTGACATTTTTAGAAAACACTACATACTCCGCAGCTGCAAGTTAGATAACTCTAACCAACCCTAGAAATTAATTAAGGATCCGACAGGAGGATGGGTTCGATCCCGAACATCATCTTTACAGTTATACTTGAGTTTTTTTGTTTGTTCACGCTTCGTTTACACACATTTTAGAAACACCTTTGTTTCGTGTTATTGATTGTATGATATTACACTCTATGTTAATAGAAGTGAAAAGTGTTCCTTGTTGCAGTTTCCTCATATTCCAAGTCCATGGGGAACTGGTTGGTCTCGAGGCAAGACGCCGGCCTCTGGACATAGAAGTTTTGGGTTCAAATCTCAGCTACATCGGTTGGGATTTTTATTTATGATTTCTCTCTGCGACAACCACCCCTGGTCTCAGCAGCGAAGCCCGGCTTGAAACGTCAATTACTCATCGACGGAAAAAAAGCATGCGTACCAACGAAGTCGGAGTTATCTGCCTGTGCGGCAAGGGACCCTTGTGCACACGGCTACCAGGGATAAATGGATTAACACGCAAAATTCAGTTCCTAGTCTCTAGGGACTTATAGCTGGCGAACTAAACAACAACAACAATAGAAGTGAGAGAGCGATAGACTTTATTGCTGCTATATAGAGCCCATTCTGACCTATGGAAGCGAATCAATGACAATAGACAAAGAAATGAAAGGACGATTAGAGGCCACAGAGATGGGATTTCTCAGAAGAATGTTGAAGGTTCCCTGTACAGCTGAAAAGACCGATAAGGACATTCTAAAAGTGGGCAACACAAAAAGGAAGCTCCTATAAAACATCAGAAAGAAACAATCAACATTTTTCGGTATATCATGGAAGAGGAAAGTTGAAATACTTAAGTTACAACTGGCAAAAATACAGGGAACAAGAGATCGCGGACGACAAAGAGAGAAGATACTAGATAGCTTGGTGTCATAGCATGGAAAACAGTCACGGAATTGATACGATGCTCTGTGATCAGAAGATTGTGGAAAGACTTATTGCCTACGCCAAGCTGTGCTGCACATGATGATGATAATATTTCACCGCCTGTGTGTGCTAATATTTTTCCTGCGACAGTGTGCCACCATTTCTTTACATTTATCTTTTAGTTAGTTTGTTTTGTCGTAATAGAACTCTGGTGTAAAAGCGGTGGTTACTTATTTATTCTTGCTTCCGCGAAGCTGAAACATCCCATCATTGTGTGTTTTCTTTGTGTACCCACCGTGCCTTATATTGGTACCATAATTCTTGGGATGGTAAGGAGGCCTGGCGTGATACAGGCCACAATGTCAAGGCCCGTACAAAAAATTGTGCCATTTATCTTTAAAATAAATATAGGCATTAACTCTGAACATCCATAAGTCATAACACTTTAAAGGAACGCTACCCTTTCTTTTCTGTTGCTTCCAAGAAAATGAATTCATGAATTAAAGGACTTAAGTCTTTGGTTAGAGGTGGAAGACTTATCTCCCCCTCCCCCCCATCCCCCCTCCCTCCCCCCCATCCCACCTTCCCCAAGCAACATATCAATATCCTGCCCAATGTTTTGCGGGTCGTAGTTCCGCCACTGCTTGGAAATACAAAACTGGGACAACAAATACAAAACAATGAGGCACTCTTTTCCGATAGGGAGTTGAACTCCCTCAATCACGCGCCTATTCTAGACCACGTCAACCTCATCGCCTCCAGCACATGACCTCACTATGAGCGCCTACCCTCGGTTTCACGTTGACTCACCCCAGACAGCGCCCTGCAACAGGCGTGCACTGACCTGCATTATTAAGGCGTTGTTTGACGGTTTCTGGTAATCAACGCCGGACTGCTCAGCGCCAGGCTCTCTATCGATTTGCGATCCTGAACTGCCGGCTCTTAAGATTTCCCTGCGCTTTTAATAACAGGCTGCGACCAGGTCCAGACCTTTGAATAGCAAGTTTCAAATCTAACAGTCATTGTTGCTTTAATATAATAAAAAAAAACACCTTCCTTTGCTGTTTGTTTTCCTATATTATTAATATTACTGTTATTGTTATTATGTGTTCATCTGAAAGCGGTTTTCTTTCGGTGGAAACTTTACTCCACTAACTTTGTTTCATAAAAAGAACTCGTTTACATTTTGAAAGAAATGAAGAAAACGTGTCAATATATATATATATATATATATATCTATATTATATATATATATATATATATATATATATACTTTTATGTTTGCAGATAGAAATCACAAATAACGTGAGTTTATGTCTTGATGTAAGTGTGGCTATCTGTCTGATTATGAACAGAAATCTTTGTTGTTAAGTTTATGTCTAGAGAGAAATGTACTCTTGTGATTGTAAGCTCTTTTGGGGGAAAAAAATGGTCAAGTTTTGTGAGTTGCTG
Source organism: Megaustenia siamemsis (assembly GCA_032433765.1). Lineage (NCBI taxonomy): Eukaryota > Metazoa > Mollusca > Gastropoda > Stylommatophora > Ariophantidae > Megaustenia > Megaustenia siamemsis. The sequence goes on from JAVIAB010000126.1 coordinate 42,089,262, forward strand.
TCCTGGAGGATGTCGCGAGCTTGCAAGTGTCTGCCCAATGAAACAATGTCAGGCATCTGTGAGTTTGTCTTGATAGAGACCACTGCTAAGCTATTGTGCATTTTAAAAAAAAATTTGGATGGGATGTCAATCATCTGTTTTGTTTTGTTGTTGTTTGAACAGAGATAGACAGAAGAGAGCAAGAAATAAGTTAAGTGGATGTGAAGAGAAAGTGACGAGAGGGGGAAAAACGCAGAGCTAAGAAGGAATTTAAGAAATATGAAAAAGACATGAAATAAGAATAAAATAAATAACAAATAAAACGAGCGGAAAACGAATAATTGAAGTGAGAAATCAGAATGGAGGAATTACGTGAAATGATTGGGGTGAGGCAGAGGGAGAGAAATGTAGGGGAGTTGTCGGGGGGGGGGGGGGCGCAAGAAAAGAAACTGGTAATGGTTCGAGAGAATGAAGAGAAAGAGAGAGAAGTTTTCACTGGTAATAAATATTCAATTATTTATTATTATTGTGTTCATGTAATAGAGGAGTAAATATCAACAACTGGAGAGATGAGAATTAGAAGGTATAGGAAAGTGTATAGGCAGGTTATTTGTGGATAGCACAGCAAAGGTTGGAGGGAACACTGATTAAAGTGCTGGTTAGAGGGGATGGGGCTGTTAATATGTGCACGGATATCGCATAGTCAATAGTTAGTGCACTGGACATCGCGTAGTCAGTAGTTAGTGCACTGAATGTCGTAGTCAGTAGTTAGTGCACTGGATATCAAAGAGTTAGTAGTTGTGCACTGAATATAAAAGAGTTAGTAGTTAGTGCACTGGATGTCGTAGAGTCAGTGGTTAGCGCACTGTCTCGGCAGTACAATAAAAGTAATAACAGCGAGAAAGGCCCCATCTCTCCCTTCATCATCACCACATGTTGTTGCCTAATAATGTGCAGTCTAATACTTAACTTCCCCAAGAAGTGTGGTTTTTCACATCACTCGTCCTATGCTATGTCATCTCCCAAATCTTGCTTTATTCTCAACGATCCTATTATTTACAAAGTGCAAGCACAAACAGCTAGGCACTTGTGACGCTGCTAAGCATCTCAATTCTGTCCAATCAATGTAATTGTTTATCGATGACATACCTAGCCATGCTTTCTTTGTCCTGTACGTCCATTTTCTTTGTCTTTGTGAGCAATGAGGTGTACTTACTCTCGTCCTTGTTATGATCGTAATTTGCTATTGTGTTATTATCTTGCAAGCTCCATAGTTTGTGTTGGCTGCTGCATTTAGTAAGAGGAATATATTTTTGTCGTACGCTGAATAGCTTTTCTACCGAACTCGTCAAAGTTTTGATATTAATGTGAGGGTACAGTATTGCTGAGAATTACTCTTCTTTTCCGGAGGACCGATTACGGAAAAGAGAACGTATGTGAGTGGGTGATTTGATTTCATATGTTCTTTTGTGTTGTTACCTTCTTCGCCAATATTTTAGCTTCTCATAGAAAACCGATCGGAACAAATATAATCTTTATTCCTCTGCATAGTCTTGCAACTCTGTTTTAACATCCACCCAACCCATCTTTATCGGTTTTCTGTACCGGGGGCCTCTGTAGCCTAGTTGGGAAAACCACCCGACTGGGCTACCAACGTTCGGACAACCCGTGTTGGATTCCCGCTGGGAGCAGTGTGAATTGTACTCTTGATTGGGAAAAAAAGTACCCCTGAGGTCAACCAGCCGCTGGCAGAAATGGGTAACCAGGGTAGTACTCTGGGAAGGTGAGGATTGCCGCCTCGTTTCGCGAGTTTCGATGCTTAAAGCGACACAATCAAGAAGTCTCCGAGCACTTCTGGATAGCCTGCCGAGCACATATGGGTGAAAACTCGCGTGCTAAGACACCGATTCAAGTTTCGTACTTGACCTTGACTTTAGCTGTGTTTCTTTGTGTACTGTCTACTGCTTGGTTATATATTTTTTATAAACAAGCACACATGGGTAGATTATGGTGGAAGAACACAATTGTGCAATACTGGTTGGCATTCAGGTCCTTTCACAATCTTCTTTCCACAGTGCATCGTATCAATTCTGTTGTTGACTGTTTTCCATGCCATGACACCAAGCTATCCAGTATTTCTCTCTTTGTCGTCCGCGATCTGTCTTTCCTTCTATTTTGCCAGTTGTAACCAGGTATTCCAAATTTCCTCTCTCATGATGTGCCTGAAAAATGTTGATTGTTTCTTTCTGATGTTTTATAGGAGCTCCCTTTTTGTATTGGCCTCTTTGAGAATTTCTTCATTGGTCTTTTTAGCTGTCCAGGGAACTTTCAACATTCTTCTGAGAAATCCCATCTCTGTGGCCTCTAATTGTCTTTGCATTTATTTGTTTACCAGGATGATTCGCTTATATAGGTCAGAATTGGCTCTATATAGCACCGATGAACTCTCTTCCTCACTTCTATTGCCATAGACTTGTTGCATAAGACGTTTTTCATGTTGTGAAATGCTATTTTGGCCTGAGCTATTATGCATTTTTTTTTAATTTATGTGGTGCATCTTCCATCTGATTATATTATTGTGCCAAGTATTCGACACGCTGCACTAGTTTCTGAATTTTTTATTTATGTGGTGCATCTTCCATCTGATTATATTATTGTGCCCAAGTATTCGACACGCTGCACTAGTTTCTGAATTTTTTTATTTAAAAAAAAAATATATAAATAATAAATAAACGGCTGACCGGTCAAACAAGACAATGAAAGTTAACACACACACACACACACACACACACATATATATATATATATACGAGGAATCGGCCCAGAACACGTTCCGGTCACCAAATCGGGACTTTAACGGCCTGCGTGATGTATTTTAGAAGTATCTGAACAACTATGATTGTCGTGTATATTCTCCTGTTTGAGTCGTTGACAACGATAATACAAATGCAAATGCATCAGAGCTTAAGGGACCTGATATATAACGAATTTATGCTGTATGGAGTGGGGCGATATATTTGCGGTAATTTTTCTTTTTAGAGTATGTCTGTGTGTGTGTGTTGTGTGTGGTGTGTTGTATGTGTGTGGGGGAGGGGAGAGAACGAGATGCATAGCGAAAGATTTGAGAAGATTAAGAACATTATTTTCAACATATTGACCGTCTCAAGCTTTGACAAACATGGCGGAAAAATTACGTAATGAATGAAAACAGGATGGCTGAATTCATACAATTAACTTAACGGGATTCATAATCTGACTCTGCTGTTGACGCACTGCTCCGGTTACTTCCAAGACGGACAGTAGATGTGCATGACATTGCCGCTGAGGCTGGCGGGGGGAAAAAGGAATCGAATGGAGTGGGGAGAGCGGGTAGTGGGCGTGCATTTAGTTTTCTGTAGAAAAGGCTAAGACGAGGAGAACCATGGATCGATCCACTGGAAGATTCCATTGTGCCTCATCCCTTGGGATGGGAGGGGTTTTAAGATATCAACAGTCACGCTGCTGTAAACATGAGACAATTTGCAACGCTTCTGTAATCTGGAAAATAGGAATTTATAATTGAGGAAAATGTCTTGGAATTAAATATGTTATGGTAAAACACCGAGATACACGCGCGTTTCGTTTCTGAAATAGGAAAAATTATAGTAGTACATTCAAAGTAAAATACAAATGGTGGAGTGAAGGATAACATTATAGGGACGGTATAAGGTGGAGGGTCTAGTGAGGTAAGGGGTGGGGTTGAATCGAGTGTTAATGTGAGGTGGGATTTAGTGGGAGTGTGATATGGAACCTTATAGCGTAGAAATGGGGTCGTGTAAGGTTTAATGTGAGGTGGGATTTAGGGGAGTGACCTATAGCGTAGAAATGGGATCGTGTAAGGTTTAATGTGAGGTGGGATTTAGTGGGAGTGTGATATGGAACCTTATAGCGTAGAAATGGGGTCGTGTAAGGTTTAATGTGAGGTGGGATTTAGTGGGAGTGTGATATGGAACCTTATAGCGTAGAAATGGGATCGTGTAAGGTTTAATGTGAGGTGGGATTTAGTGGAGTGTGATATGGAACCTTATAGCGTAGAAATGGGATCGTGTAAAGTTAATGTGAGGTGGGATTTAGTGGGAGTGTGATATGAAACCTTATAGCGTAGAAATGGGGTCGTGTAAGGTTTAATGTGAGGTGGGATTTAGTGGGAGTGTGATATGGAACCTTATAACGTAGAAATGGGATCGTGTAAGGTTTAATGTGAGGTGGGATTTAGTGGGAGTGTGATATGGAACCTTATAGCGTAGAAATGGGATCGTGTAAGGTTTAATGTGAGGTGGGATTAGTGGGAGTGTGATATGGAACCTTATAGCGTAGAAATGGGATCGTGTAAGGTTTAATGTGAGGTGGGATTTAGTGGGAGTGTGATATGGAACCTTATAGCGTAGAAATGGGATCGCGTAAGGTTTAATGTGGAATCTAGAAGGAGATGTGTGGTTTTATCTAATGAGGGTGGAGATGGGATCTAGTGGAAAGAGTGAGGCAAGGTCTCGGTTAAAAAAAAAAAAAAAAAAGTAAAGTACCCCCGTCACGCCAAGTGGCGGCGTGTAGGGAATATGGTGTTAGTGACCATAAATTTTACAGACTTTCGGCACATGATTTTTGGGGTAATGTGGTCGGTATTACGCCCGTGCCGCTTTACTTTCCCAGAAAAAATCAGGTACTCATTTAAGGCTGGGTGAACCCGGAAGCCGTCGGTGAGATCAAACCCTACCCCTTGTCCTTTGTAGTCCAGTTCACTAGCCACTGAGCTATCGCGGCTCCAAGTTCTGGGTAGGTGGCGTATAATAAAGGCTTGAAATAGAGTGCGGTGAGTGTGCAGTGGGATCTTGTGGTATGTGAGATGGGATCTATTGAGGTTGTAATATGGTATATTGTGGAGGCGTGCGGTATGATTCAGTGGGAGTGTGAGATGACATCTTGGTGTGAGATGACATATGTGTGGGGGATGGCATCTAGTCAGGATGGGTGAGATAACATCTTGGTGGTGATGACATCTAGCGGGGATGTGTAAGATATGACACCTAGTGGGGGTGTGAGATGACATCTATGTGAGGGGAATGACATCTAGTGGCGATGTGAGACAGGTTTCCGTTTAATAAAAATGAAATCACTAAACTAAAAGTTATGCCTTCCAATAAGAATAGCTAACAGTTTTTTTTTTGTCAACCACTGAAAGCCTAGATTTCTGGTTCCACTTAATCAAAAAGCTACAACTATATAATTTTATCAAGCAATACAAGTTGTAGATTTATACTCATATCTTACAATTAAAGTAGCAGATTTATAACTATAGTTTGCTAATGAAAGTTTTAGATTAGCATTAATTTGAACAGGCGTGTGTGTATGCGTTGAGTCGTTAGTAAGACGTGATTTCTGCGCTTTTCAACCTGAGACAAACATCTCCGGTATGACGTTTTTCCATATACTTGTTGCTGTAAATTGTTCAATAAAGCTCTGACATGAGCGTCAGTCATACAGTTAAACTGATTAGAGACAGATACACGACAACAAGATTTGCAGATAAAACTGGAAGAAGACAAGCTCATATTTCTGCAGTGAATGATACGTCCATACTTCTGTTGTGAAGACAGGCCCATACTTCTGTTGTGAAGATACGCCCATACTTCTGTTCTGAGGACAGGCCCATACTTCTGCTGTGAAGACAGGCCCATACTTCTGCTGTGAAGACAGGCCAATACTTCTGCTGTGAAGACAGGCCAATACTTCTGTTGTGAAGACAGGCCAATACTTCTGTTGTGAAGACAGGCCAATACTTCTGCTGTGAAGACAGGCCAATACTTCTGCTGTGAAGACAGGCCAATACTTCTGCTGTGAAGACAGGCCAATACTTCTGTTGTGAAGACAGGCCCATACTTCTGTTGTGAAGACAGGCCCGTACTTCTGTTGTGAAGACAGGCCCATACTTCTGTTGTGAAGACAGGCCCATACTTCTGCTGTGAAGACAGGCCCATACTTCTGTTGTGAAGACAGGCCAATACTTCTGCTGTGAAGACAGGCCAATACTTCTGTTGTGAAGACAGGCCCATACTTCTGTTGTGAAGACAGGCCATACTTCTGTTGTGAGGACAGGCCCATACTTCTGTTGTGAGGACAGGCCCATACTTCTGTTGTGAAGACAGGCCAATACTTCTGCTGTGAAGACAGGCCCATACTTCTGTTGTGAAGACAGGCCCATACTTCTGTTGTGAAGACAGGCCCATACTTCTGTTGTGAGGACAGGCCCATACTTCTGCTGTGAAGACAGGCCCATACTTCTGCTGTGAAGACAGGCCAATACTTCTGCTGTGAAGACAGGCCAATACTTCTGCTGTGAAGACAGGCCCATACTTCTGTTGTGAAGAACAGGCCCGTACTTCTGTTGTGAAGACAGGCCCGTACTTCTGCTGTTAAGACAGGCCCGTACTTCTGTTGTGAAGACAGGCCCGTACTTCTGTTGTGAAGACACGCCCGTACTTCTGTTGTGAAGACAGGCCCGTACTTCTGTTGTGAAGACACGCACATACTTCTGTTGTGAAGACACGCCCATACTTCTGTTGTGAAGACACGCCCATACTTCTGTTGTGAAGACAGGCCCGTACTTCTGTTGTGAAGACACGCCCATACTTCTGTTGTGAAGACAGGCCCATACTTCTGTTGTGAAGACACGCCCATACTTCTGTTGTGAAGACAGGCCCATACTTCTGTTGTGAAGACAGGCCCATACTTCTGTTGTGAAGACACGCCCATACTTCTACTGTGAAGACAGGCCCATACTGTGCTGTGAAGACAGGCCCATACTTCTGTTGTGAAGACAGGCCCATACTTCTGTTGTGAAGACACGCCCATACTTCTGTTGTGAAGACACGCCCATACTTCTGTTGTGAAGACAGGCCCATACTTCTGCTGTGAAGACAGGCCCGTACTTCTGTTGTGAAGACAGGCCGTACTTCTGTTGTGAAGACAGGCCCATACTTGTGTTGTGAAGACAGGCCCATACTTCTGTTGTGAAGACAGGCCCATACTTCTGTTGTGAAGACAGGCCCATACTTCTGTTGTGAAGACACGCCCATACTTCTGTTGTGAAGACAGGCCCATACTTCTGTTGTGAAGACAGGCCCATACTTCTGTTGTGAAGACACGCCCATACTTCTGTTGTGAAGACAGGCGCATACTTCTGTTGTGAAGACAGGCCCATACTTCTGTTGTGAAGACAGGCCCATACTTCTGCTGTGAAGACAGGCCCATACTTCTGTTGTGAAGACAGGCCCATACTTCTGCTGTGAAGACACGCCCATACTTCTGCTGTGAAGACAGGCCCATACTTCTGTTGTGAAGACAGGCCCATACTTCTGCTGTGAAGACACGCCCATACTTCTGTTGTGAAGACAGGCCCATACTTCTGTTGTGAAGACAGGCCCATACTTCTGCCTAGGACGAACCGACACAGATGAATTTCTTAACGGTAGAGGAACCAGGCTCCCGAATGCCTTCTTTAGTCGTGCTGTAAATTGTGGGATGTTCGAGATTGGCCTATCGACTATCTATATAACATCACATTCATGGAACAATAGACCTGGAGAGGGCTGCGAACGTCGACTTGACGACAGGAGAAAAGTAATAGCATGACCAGAAAATTCTCGAATGCAGAGAGAGAGAGAGAGGGAGAGAGAGAGAGAGAAAAAGATTGGGGGGGGGGGAACAGAAACGCATGGCCCAAATCTAAAAAATCACGTGATACACCTTGAGATCAAAATATTAAACAGAAATCGTCAAGTTCTGATCAGAATAGTTCAGTCTCAATGGCTGACTTTCTTCAAAAACTTCCAGGTGACCCACATTGTACATGCTAGGCCAGAACACGCCCTACAAGCACGTACATTATACAGTGAGGTCAAAAATTATGTATGACCCCGTAGAAACAAGAGACAGAACAGCTATGGAACATTCTTGAAGATCTCCGTTTGACTACTAGACTCATGGCGGTAATTTATCTCTCTATCTCTCTGCGTGAGCGTAGTAAAGTGATTTTTAAAAAAAGTAAAGTGCCTCCGTCACGCCAAGTGACGTATAGGGAATACGGTGTTAGTGACCATAACTTTTACAGATCTTCGACATATTATTTTTGGGGCAATGTGGTCGGTATTACGCTCGTGCCGCTTTACTTTCCCAGAAAAAAAAAATCCGGTACCCATTAAAGGCTGGGTGAACCGGAGGCTGTCGGTTTGAATTGAACCCTACCTCTTGTCCTTTGTTGTGCAGTTCACTAACCACTGAGCTATCGCAGCTCCCCATAGTAAAGTGATGGTATCCAAATAAAAAGTTCGACTGAACAAGATCTTTAGTCTTTGCTTCGGACTGGCGTTATCGCAAAGGCAGCTGAGCACACCTTCGTCAAGCCATCAGTGTAGGTGATCGGGTCTTGAGGCCGAGGATGAAGCTGCAGCGTCTCCCGGATCTCAGACTCAGTCACGTGCTGCTCTCAGCCACGTCATTCCTGTCCAAGTTTATGATGACCCTGGTTAGCCCACGCCTGTCAAGCATATCTATCCAATCCTTGCCAGTATGTATGTCTTCATTGTTGCTTACGCCCTGTATGGTTGTCTCTGCATCTTCCAACCAGGATCTTCCCACCATAATGTGGTTGCCATTCATTAACTGTTATTCTGGTAGCAGTAGATATCATTTGTTACATGCAACACCAGGTATTTTCTCCAATATATACTGGAGGATACAGATGGGATTTCTCAGAAGAATGTTGAAAGTTCCCTGGACAGCTAAAAAGACCAATGAGGAAGTTCTCAAAGAGGCCAACACAAAAAGGCAGGTCCTAAAAAATATCAGAAAGAAACAATCAACATTTTTTCCGGCATATCATGAGAAGAGGAAAGTTGGAATACTTGGTTACAATTGGCAAAATAAAGGGAACAAGAGATCGCGGACGACAAAGAGGGAAAATACTGAATAGCTTGGTGTCATGGCATGGAAAGCAGTCAACAACAGAACTAATACGATGCACTGTAGATAGAAGATTGTGGAAGGACATGATCGCCTACCCCAACCGGTATGGTACATGACGAAACTAGTGTCGAGCTTGAATACTTGGACTGTCCAACAGGAATCGCCTAGCTGAGATTCGGTATCCCTGGTGCATCCCCAACACCGCTCGCATAGCCTCGTTCTGTACCTCTTTGTACTTTTTTTTTAGCTGAGTATGAGATAGTGTAAGAAGGCGCAGCCCGTAGTCGATGCTAATGAGAGATAGTATTATTTAGATTGAAACCAAACCTCGCCATTATCGTTACTGCATTCAGTCATTTCCTGGCAGACTGGACTTATGCACTCTGTTTATGTGATTTTAGAAGGCAATGATATGTGAAAGGAGATCCCAAGCTCGTGCCTACCTCGTGAAAGTAAACCGAAACACATAATATATGAAGAACTCAGCACAGGGATATGTTTGGTTGTGCAATGGATATATGTTATTACCCAGTATTCTTTTAAAAAGGGCTTTAAGAAGCCTCAAAATTGAAAACAGCTGGGACATTAATGCACAGAAGCGTTTAATAGGGCGCTGTAACATCACTATAGACATGTTTCCTCTGGGAAGTCCCGATTCAGTGAAGCACAAAGCGGGCGATGATAGGAAGAAAATCAATGTCTACATAACCAGCTTTGATCATATATATCGTCCCAGTGGCAGGAAATCTCATGCTAGAATTTGACTTGTAACAGAAAAGTTCGTGCTAGAATTTGACTTGTTACAGGAAAGTTCGTGCTAGAATTTGACTTGTTACAGGAAAGTTCATGCTAGAATTTGACTTGTTACAGGAAAGTTCGTGCTAGAATTTGACTTGTGACAGGAAATTTCAAGCTGGAAATTGACTTGTGACAGGCAAAAAGAATGTGGAAACAACGAGTCCTAGGAGTAAGTCTCGACGATTAATTTGAAAATAATGTATCGTGAAGTTTTAAAGTGGTATTGAGGTCACGTGAAGTAATTCAGAACATTTAGCCAGTGGTGCCTAGAGGCTGATGCAGTAGAGAGACAGAGAAAGAGAAATAGAGTGAGTGAGTGAGCTAGTGAGTGAGTGAGTGAGTGAGTGAGCTAGTGAGTGAGCTAGTGAGTGAGCTAGTGAGTGAGCTAGTGAGTGAGCTAGTGAGTGAGCGAGTGAGTGAGCGAGTGAGTGAGCGAGTGAGTGAGTGAGTGAGTGAGTGAGTGAGTGAGTGAGCTAGTGAGTGAGTGAGTGAGTGAGCTAGTGAGTGAGTGAGTGAGAATTAAAACACCAGAAATACAATTATATTATGCGTTTGTAGAGTGAACTCACTTCCAAACAGAAACCTTTCTTCTACCCTGCACCAGCAACAAGGGACATCACACCTCTCACTAAGTTACAGTAAATTCAGTTTTCATTTTATTACATAGTATATTTAGTATTTAACGTTAATGTTTGCGTCCATAGTTTTTTTTTATTTACTTATGCCATTTAATTGTTAGCTTTACATTAAATTATGTGTGTTTGCTGTTCAAGTTTATCAAATGGATATTGTTTAGGTTCTGGGTACAGGTTAATTCACTTTCCAATATTTATATTTGAAAATAGCATTTCGAATTTAACAAATTCAAAGTTTGACAGACTTCCTGGACCGCATTAAATTCGAAGTAGGGGGCACTACTGTAATTACCATTTCGCTTCTTCTTCATGAACATGATTTTATCAGGTTTGTCATATTCTATTTGTTCTTATCAACTGTTTTGCGTTTTTGTGTCTGTAGAACAAGTATGCTGCTGATTTTAACTGCTATTTTACTTCTATTGCCCATCTTTATTTTTTTCAGAATTATAAAAAGTGCATGCTTATTTTATTATATATTTAAGTCGATTAAAAAATAGAGGTATCATGAAATGTAAAAAAGAACTGCTAATGTTAACAGTTGTAAACCACACAGCAGAAAGATTACAATTTGTCGTTTCTGTTATATTTTTTATACGAAATTTGCTTTTGCTAAAAATGATATCTTTGGTGTGTGGTGTCGTAAATTGAAACCCCTTCCATGAAATATCAATTTTAAGAGTAAGTGGAATGTACCATACTTCAGACATCATCATCAACGAGTGCCTTCCACGCAACGAAGGTTGGCTACATGGATCGCCATTCTACTCTGTTTCTTGCTTTGATGGTGCAGGCTGTCATAGATTGACTTGTCTTTCCATGGCTTTCTTTGGAGTGTTACGTGATGAGGCTCCAATCTCTTTCACGATGGTCTGCCATATTCGTTTTTCGTGTCCTGAATACGCCTCATGTGTACCACACACTTTGCTGTTTTCGCTTTGTGGGCCGTTGATCATTTCTGATTCATCCGCCCCATCTACCGACACAGACTTTTATATTCGGGTTGAGTATACCCGGCGGCGCCATTTTTTGTCGAACCATGTGCTTGACTATTGACCGCGAACACACGACACAAAAGAAGAATAAATCATATTCCACTTAAATATCGGTAATCACAGTTTATCCACGCGTCCGAAGTAAAACATACACCAAACGGGGAATAGCAACACATAATTTCATAACTCGACTGTCACGTAAATCATTTAAATATATCGGCAAGAGCCGATATATAAAAACGACTGCGCATAGCCGCCATAACACCGGAAATCATTCAGACATATGTACTTCAAACTTCATACATGTACCCAAAAACACTGCAACATTTCCAAAGTTATAACTAAAATAAGTATCAACAAAATTAAAGAGCCCTGTCACGCCAAGTGGCGTATCACGATATATGGTGTTAGTGACCATACTTTTTACAGACCTTCGGCACCTGATTTTTGGGATAATGGGGTCGGCATTACGCCCGTACCAGTTTACTTTCACAGAAATAATCCTGTATCCATTTAAGGCTGGGTGAACGTGAAGCAGTCGATCAGGATCTAAACCGACCTCTTACCCTTTGTAGTACAGTTCATTAACCACTGAGCTATCGCAGCTCCCTTTATAACTAAAATACCACTTACGTATTAACTGTTTCCGTACGATCCCGCACACGCACAGTGCGTCACTCTCAATTTGATTAGTGTAAACTGTCATCAAACCACATTCTTGTTACATGTCTTGTATCGTCTTGGTATTGGTGAAATATAATTCCTTGTTTAATGATATAAAAATTCATATCTAATATGTAAAGTGTTAGATAAATATAAACATGGAGATTGATATTTAAAACCATGAACAATTTTGTCTCTGGAATCTCTACCGCTAAACTGATAAAAAGAAAACCTTCCCAACTGAAAGAATTAAAACAAGCAGTTGGGAGTTGTTATTACGACGGTTTGTCAATCAAATGGAAGTAGCTTCCATTCAAAATAGGACCTGTCCTTCCTTTCCATCAGAATAAAATACACACTTTAATATACTACGTAGCGGTTAGTGGGTTACACTCAACATACTGGCCTTATCCATCCCTTTTTTTAAAACTACCTTTCCGCAGAAATAGGATCCCTATCAATTTGTTTTGTCAAATAACAATGCCTCCCAAACGATATTTATTCTAATTTATCTCTACGCGTTACCGTCTATTGTTTCCTGTTTTATTATACGGCTGCTATGTGTCTCATATATTCATCGTATCATATTTTATTCGTGTCGCTTATTTAGTCTATTCACAGTTAATTATCAATATCTGTCTATTATGTTACCTACTCTATCAATGAAATTTTTTTTACAGATTTCTCCGTTTCCCCATGTCACCGTGGCTTTGACACGTCTGGAACTTGTTATTTCATTGAATTCACGTCCTGTTGCTCTTCTTATTTTCTGCTGTTTTCTCCAGTTCTTCTTTTTTCTTCTTCCGCCTCTCATCATCCTATTTTATTTCCTTCTTCTGTTTCTTCATCTTCCAGTCTGATAATTGGATTACTCCTCGCCTTTCATTAAATTGATATTTTCGAGCGTGTCTTGTATTGTGATCTAGTTTAAAGCCAATCTCCTTATCCTAGTGTTTTCAACACGGCAGTTACTGCAGGACTTGCCTTTCCCGTTTGTACCATTTGGCTTAACAAAGGGTAACATAGAAGGGGCAATAGGAGCTTGGTCAATTCTTGGCCACTCTTCTTACGACAGGGTTAATAAAATAGTGACAATTAAAATGTGTTTTTATGCGGATATGACGCGAGAAAGCAAACCTGAAACTTCTATATAAGGAATGTTTATTGGGGTACACACACACAAACCTCAAACTTCTATATCTATCTATTCACCTTTCGAGCCGTAGCCGGCCCATAGGGCGTAGACCAAGATACTCCTTCTCCTATCTGAATTTATGTTCTAGCAGTTTTCTTTTAAAGATATGTTATCAAATCTCGCCATTTGTCTCTGTTCTGTGCAAGCTGTTCTATCTCATTGAGGGAGCCGAATCCTGCTGCTCTTGCCTCTCTCATCAATGTTCTTCTCAGTGTCTCCCTGGGTCTTCCTCTTTTTCTCTTACCTGTTGTTTCCACATGAGGGCTTGCTTGTCTATTCGGTTATTATCTCTTCTCATCACATGTCCAGCATAAAAAAAAATCTATATAGGGAGCGTTTATTGAGGTACACACACACAAACCTCAAACTTCTATATAAGGAGT